>VRYO01000116.1:2949343-3006472 GCA_009812075.1 Sialia sialis | reverse complement strand
ACTGCCAGGGGAGGGACACTCAGGGATACAGACACCTTGTGGCACTGCCAGAGCAGGGACACTGAGGGACACAGGCAGTGCCAGGGTAGGGACAAGGCAGGAGCAGAGGACTCCGGAATTTGGTACCTTTGGGCTGTGAAGATATGAAAGCCTATTGTCTCTTTTTTTGGGTCCCTGCTCAGAGGCATCTCAAGCTGCTATTTTGCTATTGCACGATGGTTGAATTATTTTAAGGATCAAGACATGTGAAACTCTGCTCTGGGAAAGCTGTGGTCGGGCTGAGTGTTGGCTGTGAGTGTTGGGCTGTGTGGGTGTGCAGGGGCCTCACTCCCAGGGCAGGTGATCTGAGTGTGGCTGCAAATTGCTCCTGGATGCTCAGTCAGGGAAGGTTCCTTGGCACTCTTTTCTGTGAAAAAAAACCCAAGAGTGTTTGCTTGAAGGATGAGGCTTCAAGGCTTTCACTGAAAGGGGTGATGTGGCAAGAATTAGTAAAGGTTAAGAGCCTTCGGATCTATTTACTTTATTCCCATTTTTATGTGCATATGAACTTCTTTATTTGATTTCAAAAGAAAGAATGAAGGAAGAGTCTTCTTCCAGATTATCAGAAAAGCTGATTTGTTTCTTGTTTAGCTGGTTGGAAGCCATTCTGGCCCTTTTGTGAGAAGCTGCAGATTTCCTTTGATTGCATACATCACCTAAACTTCTGTGTTAGTTGGCATACCCCTCTTCTTGGACTCGTTAGAACTTTGCTTATGCAGATGTCCCCATCAATTGCATATACAAATTATTGTATCACCAAATTCATTCTGGAAATGTGACAAAACTCTGTAAATACAGATCTTAAATGCATCTAAAGACAGTTATTGTCACACACAGGTAGTGGCTGCTTTCATCACCCTTCAGATATTCAGGGTTTTTTTTAAATGTTGGACCACATGAGTAATTTTGACTGAGACAGAGGGCAGTGAATTAGAAATTCTCTGATTTCTGAGTTATCCATGTATTTGAGGTGCATGTTGGGTCTGGGCTGGAGCAGCAATCACATGGAGCAGCTGAAGGACTCGTGAACAAAGCTGTTCAGATGGTGATTTAATGGCACTGGAGTGATTGCAGCACAGTGTTCTGGGATGCACTGACTTCTCTGAACCACATCTGTTCCCTCATTCATTAATGTAAAAATAGCAGAAAAACAAGGGCATTTGGGCTTAATCCAAAAGTGCACATGTTACACTTGCAACTTGTTTGGGCATCTTGGGGTCAAGGTTGACTCCTCAAGAGTGCTGAAAGAAAAGTCTCTGTTTGCTCCATTACTCTGTCTTTGTATTTTCCACTCCCTGAATCCCTCTCCTCTTAGGCGAGAGCTTAAATTTCATCATCAGAGAAGGAGGAAAACAACCACTGTGTAAACAGAATGAACAACAGTGAGGGAAAACAAACATATATTAGGAGCCTGGAAACATATTTTCCTGCCTTCCTGTGCAGGAACAATACCAAAAGGAATAAGGACAGCAACCTTATGCCAAAACAGGGTTGAAAAACAAGTATACAGTCAACTGGATGTCCTGAGCACATATCAACTGCTTAAACTAGCAGAGAAAACTGAGCTGAAGCAAGAGACAGTGTGGAGAAAACACCAGAGCAGCACCTTGTTTTCCCCTGCCAAAAGACAAATGTGTCTCCATCTCAATCTAAATTCTCATCCTCAGCAGCCTTGCTGTTTGCAGAAATGTTGTTTGTGCCTACAAAGCAGAGAATGTTCTCTGAAATCAAAAATGCTGTTGGTACTTTAATGGTACATCTTCTTGGGGTCTGCTTTTCCCAAAGCCATCTGGAGAGAGAGGGTGAGGAAAAGCTCTTTAAATGTACTGCCTCTTCCCCCGCCATCTTAAAAACCTTGGCTTGATTAAATTTTGGCATTACATTTGTTGCATGAAAGACAGGAACTCCTCTGATTATTTGGATTGTAGAGTCAGGTAAATCAAAGGAACAGATCAAAAGAAGAGGAAATATTAATGAAAATCTATATTCTTTGGTCAGCATTTTTAATAGCTCTTGTAGAAAATCAAAAAGGAGAATCAGCTGTACCTCGGAAACTTGTCTGATAAGGATGATATAATGCAGGGCATTAATGCAAACTTCAGTGCTACATACAGCTGGAAACAAAACCGAAAAATGATGTTCTAAATAATAAAACAATATTTGACTGTTTAAAAGCCTCACAGTATGAAATTTGTCAAAATTTGACTCTTATGATTGGCCTGGGGAGGCAGAGCATAGTAATAAAGCCCAGATCTGAGGGGCTGATGCTCTTGCATCAGAATAAGTGGAAGAATTAATCACTCCACTTGCATTTCCTCTATGACAGCTGCTGAGTGGAATATGGGAAAAGTGGTTTTTAATTTTTAGATTCTTTTGGCTTCTTCCCTTTAAGCTGTGTCTGAAATTGCACAGCAAAGTGGAGAACTGGGAGCAGCAGGGCTGGGTAAATTTGGCTGCAAATGTTTATCTGGAAATTCTGCTTAGTATAAACTGAGCCCCATTACGTGATTTGACTTTGGGCTTTCTGCACTGGGGGAGTTCCTCGTCTCAAGAATGGTCACAAGCAGAGGGGCACAAAAAAATTCAATCTGTGGGCTAAAACTGAACTCCTGGCAAGCTTCACATCTTGGGATACATTGGTGTCAGCTCTGCATCCCTCTTCCAAGCCAACAGGAAAAGATAGTTTGTCTATGCCAAGCTGAAGGAGTCAGTCCTGTGGAAATGCAAACTGAGTCTCTGATTTGCGTAATCCAATCTGAGCATCCCTCATTTGCTTTGAGTTTGGTTCAGCAGGGTGCGCTCAGCCTGTTTTAAACTTTGTGCACAGCTAGGAAAGTCAGAACACTTTAAAAGAAATGTGAATTTCTCATGTTTCTAGCTTTAGGTGGGGGGGTGTTTTGGCTATCATAAATGGAACTATGCCAATCACTTTCCCTACCTGTGCTGCTGTGAAGAATCGGATGGGAAGGAGCAGCTTTGAGCCCTTCACTGTGGCCCCTGAGCTGAGAACCTCCTTCCCTAAAAAGCTTTAACAAAGATGAAGAGGCAGCAAAACACCTGTAGAGTGAATCAAAATGCAACTTGATGTGCTTAAACACTGCTTTGAAAGGATGCATAAGAAATATTTTGACTTGGAAGATCACCTTCAGTCTTGAAGGAGAACCTCAGCTCCTTCCCACTGGTCACCTTTAGTTTTGAACTGTTCTACTGGGTTTTGATGCAGTGTGTTTGGAGGCTGGTTCAGTTAGACATGGAACTATAAAAACAATTTCAGCAATACTATGTGGAATTTGGACAATCTGGGACCTTGGAGCATAGGATTGTGAAAGCAAGTTTCCAAAACAGTGGGTTTGGTATGAATGGTTTCATGAAATGTACTTCAGAAAAAAGCACCCACTGGCTATCTTTTGGGATCATTGCCCCATTCTTGTCTTCCACCCTTTCTTTTCTTCTGCAGCTCCAAGAACAAAAGAAAGCTGTGAGGATGAGCTCATGTGACTGTCAGCACCAGGGTCCCAAGCACAGGCCTAGTTTGCTTTTATGAGGTAAAGCTGGGCTGAAGCAACAACAGCAGCAAAGCACCAAAGTGCTTTAATTTCCCCCAAGGCTCTGCCTGGGCTGGGTTAGGCAGTGGTGGGACTCATTAACTTCCACAACAGCTCTGTGCTCAGTGAGAGCAGTTTCTGACCTACTGGGACTGATTTATTTTTTGCAGCCCAGTCTGATTGTCCACCCCAGCTCCAGAGAACTGTTGCCCTGTGGTGCCCATGGGTGGCTGGGATCTCTCTCCACCCCTCACCTTTGTGTGTTGATGGCCATGGAAGGTGCCTCTGGTGGACATCTAACACCATGATGTGAAACCCACCGGGATAAGGGACAGATAAAAGCTTGTTACAGGCATTTATCTAGAGCTGGTAACTTTTGGCTGAAGGGAAAAGTTGGTGGGACCGAAAAGGGGATTTGGCCCCTTGGTGCTCTGACCTGGGCTAACCAGCAGATTGATTTGTGCTTTCATCTCAGTTACACTTGTTTACAAATTGCTGGTGGAGTTCCCAGTGCAGAAAGGGAAGAGGTGCAGCATTCCCACTGGGTCTGTGCAAGCTGCTGCATTCAACACAGGAACAGAAAATGAGTGTGTGACAAGACTGAGCTCACTGTGGGGCTGGAGGCTCCACCCTCCTGCAACAGCCAATTTAAACACTTTTTATGGGGCAGAGCCTTTCTCCAGTTTTGGTTTAAAACAGTGATCAGACGCGGAGGTGCCAGAAATCTCAGAGCATTTCCGTGCCAGTTCTGCAGCTGCTAAAGGACATAGACTTGGGATAAGGCTCAAATAAACATCCAGTTGTGGTTTTTTTTTTTTTCTTCCTATTGAATGTTTAAATGAATGAAAGGTGAGCTCCCAACCTTCTGAGATTTCCAACTCATTAAACCCAGGAAATGCAATAGAGTGTTCCACTCAATGTTTTTCTGTGTTTTGCCTCCCAAATTTCCCTGAATTGCCATGTCTCCTTCCGATCTCTGCTGTGTGATCCTGTCTGCCTCTGACCATTGGAGACAAACTGGAAAAGGAGCTTTCTTCATAAGCGAGCCCACTATTAGACACATAAATAATGCATCCCTCAGCATTATTTATAATGCAGTAGCATCGCTGTGCTGTATCATATGCAATTTCACATTGCTTCTTTTTAACTGCTTTTCTGCCAGGCACACCCTTCAGAAAGTTCTGAAGCAACACCAGCTGCTTTGCTTGTTTGATATTTCCCTTTCTGCTATTGCTACTAGTTATGCTGAGAAGTTTTCCTGCACAGGGCATAGACAGGGTTTAAATTACAGTGCCAGTGAGTACAATGCTGTGTAAAATACCGTTGATGTGACACTGAAAAATGATGTGCATAAGAAAAATGGCCAGCAAGCCCCTAGCAGGGTGAGATAACTGTTCTAGGCTTGGTTTTTGGTGTTAATTCTGTGTTTGGAGTGACTTTTAAGTTATTACAGAGTGATAATAGCAGAATATACAGTTCCACTGGTCAATTGTCTCATGTAGACATGCTTGCTTTGGGTTTATTTTCTTTTTTTTACTTGTGAGAGAGAATGGTTTTGTGTCCTGCACACACACACAAAATCCGGAATAACAATACTGAGGCTTATCTCTGCAAGATCAAATGAAAGCCGTGCTTGAATGTTCCATTTGTTTCTTAATGAGTAGTGTCAGGCTGTGCCCCGTGCTTAACAAAAGCATATGTGCAGATATTGTTCTGTTATGATTACAGTACAATTATATCGTGTCTGTAATAGATTACTACATCTGGCCTTTTCTTGGTTTAGGAAATCGAGAAGGAGATTAGTTGATTAACTTCTGAGAATGCACCTAAATAATTAAAAAAAAAAAAATCCTTTCTGTATTAGCCACATTCCTGTACAGTCCAGTGTGGGAGAACAGTTCTTTTAGGTTTTGAATGGGAAACTGGTCTGATTTTTTTACATCTGATTTTTGTTTTTTTTACTCCTAAGGGGAATGGGGGGGTTTCACGTTTTTTTTTTTTTTTTTTTTAAATGAAGACAACATTTTTAATTATTCAGCTCTGTATAAGTCTGTTTTTATTTTGAAACAAACCAAACAACAGTGACAAATTAAAACAGGAATTTAAGAAAGCTACAGCTAGGAAATACAGTAGTTTATTTCATACCTGGCAATGTGCTATATTACAATAATTTTGTCTTTCACTATAACCTCTGTGTGCAGCAGTTGTTGTTCTGTTCTACTCAACAGTTTAATACAAGAGCCTCCCATTGGGAGGAAAATGGGGCATGTGAAATACAACAGAGGCTTTTCAGACATATACAGTAATTTCACAACTATAAGGCGCACTTTCGCGTTGCAGGCAAATTTCCAAACTTTGTCCATTTATAAGGCACACCGGACTATAAGGTGCACTTTTTTTTTTGCAGCGAGGATCCGCGCACAACAAAGTAACGAATTAGTAATGGAATGGCGCAATCGCGGGGTTTACTGGCAGCTGCTCAATTTGCAAACATTTTTCACAGATCAGCACAGCCTTTAAACGCAGCCCCAGGTGCCCTCCCCGTGCCGTGGGCCCTGGTACTCCCACCCCCGGTGCCGGCTGCTGCGGCACATGACTTGGCTCGCGGCTGCTGGCGCTCACGCTTCCAGATTAGTGAATTTCCGAACTCTGTCCATACATAAGGTGCACCAGATTATAAGGCGCACTTCCAGGTTTCAATCAAAATTTTAATTAAAAGGGTGCACCTTATAGACGTGAAATGACTGTACTTGTTTTTATTTAATACACCAAACTCTCAAAACCCTGTGTAGGTAGAAGGGATCAGCTTTATTTGCTGTTCAGCTCTCGTCACAACATCCATCTGTTTTTTTCTCTAATCACTGCTTTTTACATGAGGACACATCCCATTTCCCAAGAGATGGGGCAGGAAGAGCCAAAATGCTGGTTAGGAGTGAATGGCTGATCCCAGCCTGTGCTGGGCACCTGAGCTCTGGGGCTGGGGTAGGAGCTGGGAAGGAGCTTACCTGGTTTATTAGCTAATAATCACCATCTCAGTAGATTCTGAGCTTTTATTTTTGGCTTCAGCCCCATTTTATGACCAGGAGCTGGCATTTGTTTGTTACTGATGTTTAACTTTGGCAGGAGATAATGATCTTGAAGAATGCTGAGGCTTTGATTTGTTGGGTCTGTCATGGGTAAGGTACAGTTTCCAACTCAGGTGTGCCTTGGTTTCTCAGAATGAGAATAGTATTGGTATTAATTTGTAATGAAACGTCTGAAGTTTAGGCCTATTTAACAAACTTGGTATTAGAACTTTCCTGTGTGTTTTAAAATTATTTTAACTGTTGTAAAGTCCAAGGACTGGGCTGGAAAGGATCTTCCAGAAGTCCTCTTGATCCATAACTTAACTCAAACTCTACCTGGCTGCTCAGAGTTGTCTCTGTGGGCTCTGCAAGTTGCCCACTTTCTTCCACATCTTCTCCTTGGGTTTGGCTTCCAATATTCTGATTACTTATTATTGACTCTTAATCCTCACTCATCCTCTCTTAAACACCTCCCTCAGCTGGGCTGTGCACAGGTAATTTGATGGCAGAGGAGATGGTTTTTCTGCTGCCTCTCCTGCTGACTAAAGCCATCACCCCATGCTTCCTACACCACGTGCATTCTTTTATTTCTGTGCAGTTGTTTCCTTTTCATTGCCCTGGATTTTGATTTTGGGCAGACTGTGTTCTGGAAGTGTTTGCTGTGCGATTAATGCCCTTAGGTGCTATGGTAATACAAATAATTAATGAAGGGCTCTTTAATTCTTTTTCATAATAAATGTTATGTGGCATGTTTGAAATACAGCTAAGATGGAGCCATGTGCACCAGAGTAGGCATATGTGTAGTTATTCTGGTGTATTAAAATGCACACTTTTATTATCAGTAACCTTCTATGCCCTGCAGGCATTTTAAATCCTACCATCCTGAGCAAGAATGAGAAAATAAGAACTGCCAAAAGGAAGCTTCTTTGATGCCAAAAACCTGAATTGTGATATGGGGTGGCCTCCACAGCACTTCTGTTCTTCTGGCCACCTCTCCAACCTTCTGCAGCAGTTGAGTGGATCTCCTGTGTGTCCACTCCCCTGTGCTGGGACAGCATGGGGGATTGAGTTCATTGCCCTGGATAGGAGTTGTGTTTCAGCAGCCTTGTTACTGAGGCACAGAGCACCAGAGGTCATAACAAAGCACAGGGCTGTGAGTTAAGGTGCTGCTTTTTCTGTCCTTCCAAGCTCTTATGTTAAAAGCAGATGCAGGTACAGTTCCAGGCTAGGGCTTAAAGGGGATTTTGTGGAGTGCCAAACCAAGAGAGGATATTTGATTTAAACATGTGTAAAGGGGGAAGGTTTTTGCAGTTACAGGTTTCTCAAGCCTTATTCCTCCTCTGAGTGTGAGCAGGTGATAACAAACTGTTTGGCTTGCACAGATAAAAGAGATTATTTCCCTCTCTGTTAAGTAACATTTCAATCCAGCAGTGATGCTCAGCACTGACTTTAGCTTGTCTTCAGCAACAGCAGTTGGCTGTGTGTTTTAGAGCAGGGTAACTGCTGGGGTGTGATCCCTGGCAGTCACTGGAGTAGGGAACAGGAAGCAAAAGTCACATTGCAGAACCTTGTTACCTTCATGAGGGAAGTTGGATGGTGTGGCCTGAAGGTACCTCTACAGACGGGGAGAAAAAACAGAATTGTCTTTCACTTGAGGTTTCTAACTCCATTTCTCCTTGAATGTATCCACATTTTTGTTGGCTTTATCTGTTAAATACTTCTAAAAAGTATAGACACATAATTTGACACAAGTAGTTCTTGGCTTGTAGTGTGACCTGGAGGATCTCACATTGCCCTGTGGCTGGGTCTGGGCCATGGTTTGCCTCGCTGAGGAGGTCAAAGCATCCCCTGGCTGAGAAGCAGCACAAACTGCAGCAGGATCCTGCTGGGCCCTGAGCACCCTTCTTCCCCTTGTCCTTCAACTCAGCTACACAGCATACATTTGTTTTCCTTTAGCTCCTGGAGAAAACAAACAGCAGAGTCCAAAAGAGACAGGATTTTCTAATCTCCCATAAAAAGGCCATGGAAATTTGGAAGGAAAGGAAGGCGATAGTATCGCCTGCACTGCCATGGCAATTAAGGGTCGTGGGAGGAAGTGAATAAAGCCTTATTGAGTGGAGAGAGCTGAGGTGGCTGCAGGGGCCTGCATGGTGCGAGGAAAAGGCTGGAGGAAACCCTTATCAGACCTGCTATCCTGTCTCTGTCATTCCCATACAGATTAATGAGCTCCAGGATGCCCTCAGCCATGTTCAGACCGGGGTCTGTTTATCCCAAAATAGAAGGTTCTGTCTTGTGCCAGAGTGTCATATTCCCAGGCCAGCAGCACCATTGTGTTTTATTACCCCATTGTATTCAGGGGTTATGTCCAAACTTTTCCTCTTAGCTCCTTAATCACTGTTTTGATGGATGAGCTCCATGAGAAAAGCTGCTGCAGGGCTGGGGAATTTAGCGTGGATCAAAATGGTGCTTGGCACTTGTTGGGGCTTGGCTTCCTAATTGTTCTTGCACCAGCTCTGGCAAAGCAAGGAGGGGGGCTCCCCTTTCCTGCACAGCGCCCTGAGGAAGGAGTGGGATGGGAGCAGGGGAGCAGTGCCTTGGCTGTGCTGCCATCAGACCATCCTGAAGGACATTTTGGGATGGCATTGGAGAGAGTGAAAGGCAAATTGATGTTTTTGGGAACGTGCCCTGCCCTGCTGGATCCCAGCTGTCCTGGAGCTGACAGCAGCTCCATGAGCCTGCAGTCATTAACAGGACGTGGGGCTCCTGCTGGAGGCTCCTGCCTGCTCTGCCATTCCCCTCCTGCAATCCCGGGGAATTATCCATATCTCTGACAAGAGAATAGGTTACTAATGCACCAACACAGCTGTTTTGACACTTTTGATGAATAACATTCAATACTATTAATTGGAACAATTGCTTTTCATTTAACTAAATCACTAGAATTGCTAAACTAAATTGAAACGGAATGTAATTTTGCCTCGCTCTCCTTTAATATGGGCCTCTAAATGTCTTCTCCCTGAAGAATTAGTAACTTAATCACCTACCAGTGATAACTGTTTCATAGCCCTCAGCTGGAAGGCTTTCCTGCTAAGCAGTATTGCCTGGGAGTAGAGTGTTATAGCAGGGAACAAATCCCATCTCTTTCCTTTCTCCCCCTCTCTGCTGCAATATTAATCATATTAAAAATGATTCTCTTCCTCCTTCTCTGTTCCAGAAAGATCTTTATAGATCATCATAATTTCACCCCGCTCCTTTTTGCATTGTATCAATCACTTGGCATGTCTAACAGGGTGCACAACAATTATATCTGTCTGTTATGTTGGAGATGGATTTTTGCTGTCAGTGCCTGGGAGAGGGGCTCTTGCTCATTTTCCAATAAACTTGTCACCCAGAGCACACAACACAAACACCACAGGGTAATGTGGGCACCACCCTGACCAAAACCCTTGGAAGATACGGCTACACAGCAAATGTTTAGCTGCCTTTATTTATTTATTAAAACAACCCCCAATCAATTATGGCATAAATTAAACCAGCCTGAAATGCATTTGCATTACCTTAAATTTATAAGCTAAAGAGCAGGTCCTCTGGCCAGGAGCTTGTGCACTCTCCAGACAAAAGGGAGTGGGAAAAACTAAGGCAAATTAAATAAAAGTCAAATAGATATAATTCAGAGCACACTAGACCCCCATTTAGGCTTTGCTTTTTTGCATGGGGTGGAACAAAGTGGTCTTGGTTGCAGATTAATTCACCCACCTGTATTTCGGGTTACAGAATGAACTCAAATCTGCTGCTGGGGTTTTGCCAACGTTTCCCTTCAACACTTTTAAGCTATTAATGACAAAAGGCCTTTCCTAAAAGCAGAGCTGTGCAGATTCCTGCAGGGTTCAAGGCTGTTGTCTGAGGATGAGATTCTCTACGTGTGTTCCCACTGCAATTGAACCTGTGTATGTCCCAGGCACATTCCACTGAATCAAGGAGTTGTTTTTTGTTTAGTGTGTCTGGTAAATTTATATATCTCTGGATGATGCACAGAACTGTGATGTTTCTGTTGTGCCTGAACACTTTTTTCTGTTTGTCTCAAAAAATTTAGGGTTCTATAGCAAAATGGCTTGCTGTAATTAGTTGTCTTTAGTTCTTATTTTATCATGTACACAACAGAATAATCATCCCAATATTTACTCTTTTAGTTTTAAGTGGTGCGAGTAGTTAATTTACTTTCCTGGGTGTTGGTTCTGTTTCCTGTCAGGAAAAATTCTTCCAGAAAATTAACATGGACGCCATTCACAACTTGCTGGTGAATACCTGTAGTTGTACTAAGTGTGAATAATTAAAAAGGATACTTCAAAGTGGATTTGGAGTAAATATTCATTGACATTAAAGAATGAATGTTAGACTAAGTCACCTAACAGGAAAAAAATGTGAAGAAACAGCTACACTATTAGGTGCTTGCTTTAATCAAAGTGCTGGAATTTCTGTTGCTGGTCCTGTTTTCCTCTTAGCAGGGTTGGATGAACAGATCATCCTTGCTGTGGAGTGAAATACTGCTTTACTGCCTGCAGGACAGAACTGCACCTTAGCTATGCAGCTGGGCATCCAGTTCATCTAAAACTGTGTTTCTGTCCTGTTTTTAGTGCTCTCTTTCTGTCCTGTTTTTAATGCTGTGTTTCTTACACCCCAGTCTTGTAGCCTGCTTCCTACACACTATACAACATGCCATAGGGTTGGGTGATAGAGAGGGAATCATGGCTAGAGGTGGCCTAAGAAGAAAGTTCACTAAAGCCTGAAATTCTTCTGCATATGGCAGTGATTTACAGAGATTCATTGACTCACAGTCTGGCCACTCACAAGGTATTTCTAAACATAACTGAGTTTAGACCAGTATCTGGGAGGGGAAAGGGAAGTGTGATAAAGCAAATGATGGAAACTTGCAGCTAGAAGTGTTTTGGCAGCTGAGGCTGGAGCGGTGCTGCTTGAAAGATGAGCACTCTGTGAATTGAGGGCATCTCAGGAGAAGTAAATCTGCCTCCTCCAACACAGACTGAGCACTGGCCCAAAGACCCCGGGTAAATAAGAATCAAACTTCACTACAGGACATTTATGTGGTCATGATTTATTGGTGCTCTCAAAGCCTTTGAACCTTTGCAGCCCTTTGGGGGAAATGGTGTGTTACAGGGGCTTAAATAAATAAATAAAAAATAAGAAATACATGCCTATAGCTACAGGAAAAACCTATTGTGCCATTTGTTCAAAAAGCCTTGACACGTTCAGGGCTTTTTCCTGAATTTGACTTTTTTTCTTTTCTATTTTTTTTTATAGGATTTTGGTCAGTCAGCCAGTGCTGTAGGAAATAAAACAACTCTTTGACAGATTCTTGTTTCTCAGACCCTTTCCCAGCAACTTCCCCCTCTGGTAAAGTGAACTGAGCTGCAGGATTCTGATGGAAAAATCAAACAAACTGGCCGAGCATGGCTGAGAAGTAATAGAAAACTACTTGGATCTCAAGGCCCTGCCAGTACAAGTTTAACGTAGTGTTGTTCCTTCAGCAAATGTCAAATATCCTTTTCCACTTTCTGCAATGTATCGTGTCCTTGCTTCATCCTCCTGTGAGCAGCCTTTGGTGCTGACTGCTCCAGCAGTCACCCCTCAGCAGAGATTCTGTGCAGCACCCTGCTGTCATAAATCACAGACTGCTTTGGGGAGAAAGCACCTTGAGCCCATCCAGTGCCACCCCTGCCATGGCCAGGGACACATCCCACTGTTCCAGGTTCTTTTAAGCCCCATCCAGCCTGGCCTTGGACACTCACAGGGACCGCCACAGCTGCTCTGGGCTCCCTGTGCCGGGGCCTCTCCACCTTCACAAGGGAGAATTTTTTTTCTAACACCCAATCTAAACCTTTTCTCCCCTTTTTCCGTCCTTTAAACACTCGCCCCTTGTCCTATCACTATCTGCCTCTGTAGAACGTTTCCCCTCCAGCTGTCTTGTGGCCTCTTTAATCACTGGAGACGCTCTAAGGTCTCTCTGAAGCTTTGTCTTCTCCAAGCCCAGTGACCCACTGTTCTCAGCCTGTCTCCCAAGCAGAGGTGCTCCAGCTCTCTGATATCTTTGTGGCTTCCTCTGGACTTGCTCCTGTGCTCCAGGAGGGCACAAAGGCACTTGGCATGAAAGGAAGAATATTAATATTACTGTGGGAGTATTTTGGATATATTTTTAAACATGATTTTGAGATCAGCTGGAGTTTGCAAACCTGTGAGGGAAATGTTGGAACAGCTGAGGCAGAGGGAGGTAACAGGGAGAAGTTTCCAGTGTAAGGGGCTCAGCATGGCTCCTATATCCACTCTGCCTCTGCCAGGAGTGTTCCTCTGTGGTTTCTCAATCCTTGGTGTGTTCTGCCTGCTCCAGTTGTTCCAGCACGTTGCCAGGGGCTGTGAGCAGGGCTGGCTGCCTCTCCCCAGGGATGCAGAGCTGGCTGTGCTCTCTGCAGCTGGGGTGTAGCTGGCTCAGAGCAGAGTGTGTGGCTGAGAGCTCTGCTGTGAGCCTTTCCTTTTGGATGCTGGGAGAGCCTCCCCTGTGTGCAGCTCTGGAGCACATCCCCTGTCCTCAGAACACGAGTGCAGTTAATGAGAAACGCTGGAAGCCGAGTCCCAGGAGATGATTAAACCCCACGAGCCAATTAAAAGAAGTGTAATTACACAGCAGGGACAAGTTGTTAAACAAGCTAGAGGTTATTGTCCTTCAAGTCAACGTACTGGAACAGCCAAGAAAAGCCTACCAGGAAAATCTGGCAGGGCAGTTGTGCTTGGCCTAAGGCTTCATTTGGGGAGGGCTAATAGAGCATTTTGCCTTTTGTCTGTGCTCCTATGTGATCAGTGCTTGGGGCAGAGTCAGCCCGCTGAGCTGCCCCTGGAATGGTGTAGGGAAAGCTAAGCTGAAATGCTTCCCTAGGCATGAATTCCCTCTGCTGGGGCAAAGGTGTGGGCAGATCAGCCAGCCCAGCAAACCCAGAGCGTGGCTGGCACAAGCTGGACTGTGTCTGAGGCTGTGGAGCTGCTCCCAGCCCTGCTCCAAGAGGAATTTCTTGCAGAGCGAACTCAGGGATAATTTAGGGAATCTGATGAACTCTGTGCTTTTATCTGCTCCTGAGTGTCAGAACTCACAGCATGATGAGAGCACTGCTGGTGGTTGAGAAAGCCTAGTTTACCTTTTTTGATTTGATTTGAGTACAGGGAAGGAGTTGGAATTAGTGCTGGAGGAAATGAGCCACATCCCACTGTTTCTGCACATATCCCATCACAGGTGTGTGTAAAGCTAAATCTAGCTCATCCTGGCTTGGAGTAGTCTTTATTTGATAAGGACCTTGGGAAGTTCTAGCAGGTACCTCCAGCTAGTGGAGGAATTAGCAGAAAATGTTAATTGCCTGTCAGTCCTGTGTGTCCTGACCACTAGGTGACATCCCACACTCAGTGTGCTTTGTGAGCACGTCCCGTGGGAATGGTCACACCTGACTTGCAAGCTCACTTTTGCTCATGCAAGACACAAATCCATTTTTTCCAGCCATGTTTTCACTTGAACTCTGTGTGATAATAAAAAAAAAAACCTAAAGAGTATGGATTTTAGGGTTGAGCAAATGAATGTTCTGAAAATGAGATGGTTTGCACAGGTAGAAATTGAAATAGTTCTGTTCTACTATTGGTCAAATTGGTGGAAAACCACAGAAACGCTGCATGGATTTGGCCAAGTTCTGTTCTCAAACAGAACATCTATGTAACCTGTGGTCACTAAAGTCCTCCTGTTGTCAGGATGACTGTAAGCAATAGTTTTTAAAATGCCCATTGGAGGGAAAGGGTGAGGCTGAGCCTCACAGCTCTTCTTACAAAATCAGGGTGGCTAAAGCATTTTGCAATTAATTTTTTACCATGCCACAGGGCATGTTTGTTTGTCTGTATATTCAGCCTGTAGTTAAGAAAACAAAAGCAAATTTATCATTAGGGCAAATGTCTCCAGAGGACAGAAGTTTGACTCAGCTGTGAAAAGTGACAACTGGGGACCCAAACTCAGCCTGGGGAAAGTGCTCGTGACTTACTAATGTCCAGGGTTAGGCTGGGGTTTTAGAGGGATCCTGACTGGAAAAACAGCTGTCCTGTTGGAAAATCCCATGGATCAGCTTCTCAGTCAAGGTCAAATCCCCATTTTTGTACTTTTCTTGGCCGTTATTTCAGGTGATAGATGCGCTATTGACTGGCAGCAATGACAGAGCTTGGAATGATGGGGGAACTGAGGCATATTCAACACACTGGCACACAGCTAACTCATGCTAATGTTCAATAATCCTATCCTGCTGCTACACTCTAATGGCTGTGGGCTTGATAGAGCCCCCTCATTGAACTGGTGTATTTCTTATGGGCCTGCCCGCCCATCCTTCATGAATTTTTATTAAACAAAACTGTAAGCGGATTGATTTTGTACTCCTTTATTGCATTTTTATTTAATTCCTTTCAATGGTGGAGGCTCCATCATGTTATCTCGACGTAAATCATGCTGGGGCAGCATGCCAAAAAAATAAAAAGACTACAGGATCATACTTGCATCCAGCGTAAATTTTACTCCTATAACCTTTATTAGTGTAGATTCATTGATTTTTCCCAACTCCCCCGTTCTCTTCCCCATCCCTCCTTTTGGTTATACTCAGGTCAGAACCTGACAGCTCTCTTTTTAAACAGAGGAGGATGGACTCTGATTTCTAATGTTAAATAATAAAAAAAAGTAGTTTAGGTTGATTAAACAAGACCAATTATTTTCTCCTTTTTCCATCTATGCCCAGCCAAGAAAATAGTCATGATGCCAGTGGGATCATGAGCAGTCCTAGCTGTGTTGGCTGTGGGAGTGCACGAGGAGCAGTGTTCTGGAGAGCAGCAAGCAGAGGTTTGCTCTCACATAATCTCTTGGGATGTGTGTGTGAGGTGGTTTGGCTTCCCTGCCCTTCTCGTGGCAGATTTGCATTAGTACTGAGCAGCATTTTCTGTCCTGAATTCCTTCATGTTGCTTCTCACCATCTTTGTGGGGTCTTGAAGCTGTCAGCAGTAATAATTCATTATCTTCTGAGGTACCTAAACAGGGAGATTTGTGTTATGGACTGACCCTCGTGCCTTTCCACTCAAGTCCACCAAAAATTGAGTTTGAACACTGTCCATAAATGTACCACACTTATGTGGCTTTCTATAAAATACTGTTGGTAGATAAAGAAGGCACCAGTAGGTGGCATGGGAGAATTTACAGCATAGCTCCAGCTGCAATTTTGGTAGACTATAAATTGCTAACTTTAATTTTTAAGCCACAGCAATATGTCCCATAATGCCTTTTTGATTCACTGGCACTCCTGAGCACTGCAGGAAGGGGCTCCACCATCCATTGACCAGTTTGGCTATGGATAACAAAGCAGAATGTTAAAGCTGGCCCCTGTGTGGCTTGTGTTGCAGGGGGACATCTCCTGCTGCCCCTCCTTTCTCATTGTTGTCATGTGTGTTCCTGATCTCAGAGCAGTTCTAGGTGGGACTCATATTGCTTGTTTGAGCTATAGGTGCTTGACATAGTTGCACAACATAAAGCCTGGTCAAAAGAAGATGATCTTCCAGAGGAAAAGCAGTTGAAATGGAAACAGGAGTTCCCTGGCTTTTCTTTTTGGTTTGGGTTAAGGCTCACTGAGCTAGAGATGGGCTTCTGACCTAAACTGCCTTGTAGCTAAGAGGCTTTGTCCATGGAAACAAGGCACAGTCAGCAGAGAAACATTTGTTGCTTCATTTCTTCATGCTAAGATTAAACAAACAAGCAGAAATATTTGAAAGCTAGTAATCTTTGTGTCTTAGTTCTTCACTAGTACTTATTAGTGCTAATAATTGCTAGTCATTGTTCCCATGGTGGGACTTGTTCAGAAAGAAAATAAGAAATGTGTTCTTGACCCAAAAGTACAAAGGGTTTAAATATAGGATAAGAACCAGAAGGTGTTTCACTGGGGAAGAATCACTGAGTAAGAACAATTCAGAGATGTTATGGCTAAACAGACGATTTTCAGAGATCATTGAACATCCAGTAAGCAGGCAGCTCTTTTTAACATAGCTAAAGCAGAGCCTAAAAGTGTTTTGCTATTTTATTAATTCAGTTATGCCTTAGTCCCTTGTGGTTCTCTAGTTCTCAGTGCCACCAGTTTATTTTCCCATATGAACTTGATAGAAGTATTGAGGTTAATGAAGGTCTGAAATGGGTAAGTAGTGCAGCTTGCTTGGTGTTCTGGGCTGTCTAAAAGAAAAATATTCAGAAGCAAGCCAGGGTCTCTTCAGTTGTTGATGGTTTGTATTGTCCTGTCTGTTCCTTGCAACAGATACATTCCAGATCCTTGTACAAACAGATCAATGTGTACCTGAATTCTGCAGGGGGCTTTTCATTTTAAAATGTAAAATGACCAACAGTTAGCAAATACTTCTGTGTCAATATATTGACAGGGACAAAGGTACAACATTTTTGAGGAGGTAGGGGAGAAATGGTGGGACCTCACCTTTGGTTAGTAAATAGTACATGGCAGAAATATTCAATGTGCATGGGGTTAATGTGCTGGTTGTTTATAGTGGTTAAAAAAGAGTTTCTTACAGGAATCACAGTATTAATCAGAAAAGAAAAACGACAATTGGGAAAGCTAATGAAATTCCTGTTGATTTGATTATAACATTAAGATTGTTTAAAACTGTCATTTCTAATTCTGTTAAAAGAAATAACACAAGTTAGATCCATAGCTTAGTGATTTAGAAAGGATATTTGAAACATCAAAGAGAAAACTCTCAGGCCATTAGAGATGCTCTGCATTTAATGCATGTTTGGGAAGGGGAAATGGATTGCCTCCTTCATGTTAAATTAGCATAGAGGGACTTGGACTGTCTTGACCTTTTCTTAACCTTGTATACTTGAGTTTTAGAATTAATTTGCAGGGTTTACCCTGTGAGGGAGGAACAATAAATTGCTGTCTAGGGAGGGAAATGGGAATATATATAAAAGTAAAAGTGGTGGCTGGAGAGAAAATGTGATGTGGCTGTTTTCTGTTCTGACTCAGTTCACCTTCTCTAGGTCACATCAGGTGTTCAGGCACTTTATTCATTAAAAAGCCCACAAATGGGGCAGTTTTGTCCCTCAGTCTTGAGAGATTTAAGAATGTTTTGAAGTATGCTTGTGATGCTGAAGACAATATATCATATGAAAACAAAGCTACAGTTAGCCAAAATATTATGTTTAAACAGAGTCCTTTTGGTGTGAATGGCTTTTAAAATTATGTCAGGCTTTTGTTTTTGTCCTTTTCTGTATGCCAGGGCAGCAGCAATCCCTGCAGGGACTACTGTTTGTCTAATGTGAACCATCTAATTGGCACTGAAGTCTGTGATTATTTTGGGATGCAGACCGATGTGGCCATACAGAGACAAGTTCAGAAAACTTTGTGGGCATCCTTCAGAGGAGGTGGAGCTGTTGCCTTGGCAGCAAGGCTCAGAGGAGGCAGACAGGTGAAGGTAGAGCTGCTATTTCTGTAAGGAAAAGCAGCGTTTTGCACAGTGCAAGGTCACACACACCTCCAAACGTTTGTGGGCCTTTTTGAGATCTGGACCTGCCAGAGCCCAGTCTCTCAGTTAATGTACAGTAATTTCATGATTATAAGCCGCACCTGAATATAAGCCGCACCTTTTTTTTTTTGTTTTTTTTTTAAATGAGGATCCATGTGTAACAAAGTAACAAATTAGTAACAGAATCGCTGCCAGCTGGGTTTGGTGTCAGGTGCTCAAGTTGCAACAGTTTTCATAGACCAGCGAAGCCTTTAAAGGCAGCCCCAGGCGCCCTCCCCTGCTGGCTCTCACTTCCGGGTTGCCATTTCACTGGGATTTGTCCATAGATAAGCCGCACCTGAATATAAGCTGCAGTACTAGGGTAGGCTGGATTCTTCAAGGAAAAAAGTGCGGCTTATAATTGTGAAATTATGGTAAAATCTCAGTGGATTGAGTGCAGTTTGAAGCTCTTTGCCCGTATCTTGTCTGTCTCTGCCCTAGACTCCTTGTAGCAGTGTAATCCCAGTCTGGCAAGCTCCATAATAAGTGCAGATAGATGAGTGTGTGTACATCTCCATTAACATGACTGTGCAGGCTAATGACGGGGACCTCCTGCTGCTCTCCGCTTGTTTTCTGTTGATTGTTATGTAATGTTCGGCAGCGGGAGGTAAATTCCTCTCCAATTTTGAGGCCCGTTGCAGCATGCAAACCCCACTGTGAGAAGTCACGGTGATTGAGCTCTCGAATCAAGTCCCATGCTGGTAACTATAAATCAGCCCTATTATAGAGCACACCCGACAGCCCAGCCCTGTGGCACAGCGGAGCCTCCCGGGCTGTTCTGTAGCTGCGAGCACTTGGAAAGGCTCTGATTTGTCTGAACCCAGGACATCACTCTGGCTGCCCTGGAGGGCTTGAGCCCCTGGCAGGGGGCTTATAAGCCTTGGCACAGAGCCCAAGACCCCTGTGCCTTTGATTTCAACCCATGGGACAAATTACCACCTTTGTATGAAGAGTTATAAGTCACAAAAATTAAGTAGAGTATAAGTTAGATTATCACAAGGTGAAAAAGTAAATTTTTAAGATTTTTTTAGAATATGGGTTCAGGGTCAAGATGGAGGAATTTGGGCGTGTTCTGTCCTTCTTTCTCCTTCTTGGCATCCATCTTCTGGGTGATGGTGGCACTTTTGGATTGGTTTAGAGTAGAATGGGACCGTACAATATAGGTGATAGGTATTGGAAGATAACTGTAAATAATGTTCACTAGTTTGTAGTAAAAAGACAGTACTGCCCTTGGGGCGGGCAGTGTGCCTGGGACTGACCTGCTGAACGGACCCAGGCTGGGCAGGGAAAGAATTTGTTAGATAAGATAAAATAAACAACTCTGGAAACTGCAGAAGACGACTCCTGGCTCCTTCTTCAGTTCTCAGGCTGGGCAACAGAGACTTTTAAACAACACAGGTGGTGTCTCAAGCTCCTGAGACACCCCTGACTGACTGAAATTTGGTGGGATGTTCTCTGTCCTCTGGATAAAGGGCCAGGCTGCTGGGGTGCAGAAGATCAAGCTGATGTTCAGAATGTGCCTTTGATGGGTTGCTGCTGCTCTCCATGCTGAGCTTGGAGTGGGAGCTGTTTGTGCTGATGGGGTTTGCTCCAGCTGCTCCTCACCCATCTTTCCAGGCAGCACCTACAGCCTAGGAGGGTGCTCTGAATAGGCTGAGTTCTCCACTTTAGCAAGGATAAAGTGATGCATGTGGGCAAGGGAGTACTTGCAGTGGGTAATTTGAGTGAGGTTGTATATGTGCAAAGGCAGGAGAGGATGCCAAGAGCCTTCCCAAGCCCTCTGAGCACAGGCTGTAGAAGCCCTTTGTGAGTCCAGCAAATCTGGAAGTTATTAATGTTACTGCTCCTTCCTCCAGTGCAGCGAGTTGGGTTAAGGCCGAGTGGGCACGGGGCAATAAAGCACACTTTGGAACAGCTGAGCTGGGTTATTGCATGATTTATCAGGTGAAATTCCATGCTCTTTGCTTATGCAGGGAGAGAATTTAGTTGTTTTTAGGTTTTTTTTAATAGGGTTTAAACCTTCCATCTTAGGCTAGTTTTCACTTGTTCCTTGTCTCAGTTTTTTTGTCAGTGTTGCTGAGTAAAAACAAACCATTTCAGTGAGTGTGTGGAAAAGAGGTATTTCTGTGAGCTTCAGAACTTCTGGGTGTCAAGCTGCCTTCTGCAAGCACTTGGGAAGCAGGAGGATTTCTACTGACTATGCCCTGTTCTTTTAAATGCTAGGAAAGACATCTTAACAGAATGTAAGCATTTAATTCCTAATATTGCAGTTATTATCCTCAATAGCAGACATTGTAATAAACACAAAGGAACTCAACACTTCTGTGTGGCCAGGCTGAGCAGATGGGTGAACTCAACACAACTTGAGCTGCCCAACTTGATCTCTTGGTTCCTGCAGCGATCTCACACACCCAGGGACAGAGCCCCCAGATTCAATTCTTAGTGCTGCAGCCTGATGCTACAACTATTTTTGGCTTTGTGGAGCCTAGAGAAGGGTTTTGACTCAGGAAGGATGGAATGTACAGTTAAAAGGCAAGGCAGGCAAGATATTTGCTCTTTGGGAAGCAGTATTTCCTTGTGTGCCATTGGTTTGGAGTTCTAGCACTTTTCCCACTTCACTTTGAACTGCTAAACCTTACAAGGTTGTTTTAAACCTTAATGGATAGAGTAGCTTGAAAATGTGTGGCCAGATCCTCAGCTGGTGTAACTGGCCCGACTCCTTTGGACTGAGCAGATCCATGCTGCCGTATAAAACCTGGGAATTTGGCTTGTGAGTGCTCTTGCTAAGCAGCATTTCGTGCCCAGGACAAGCCCTTGGTGAAGGTTATATTCACCTCTCTTACAAAAGGAGCTGGCCACAAAGTAGATCCAAATAGTTGAGTGACAGCCCCCCAGTATAAAATTTGTGGTTTATCCCTGTTTAATAGTCAAAGATTAGCGAGCATCCAGGTAGAGATATATGGTCTAGTCAGCATCTGATGGGCTAATGATGAATGGAAGCTTGAGAGAGGCTTCAGATTAGCCTCACATGCATAAATATCACATGTCAGTGACAAGGACACTGGAGGTCACTGAATTGTATTTGTGCTCATTCATGGCCTTTATAAACTCTGTACTCCTTGAGTGTGTTCCCTCCAGGACAAAGGGAAGCATGGCCAGATGTCATTGTAGCTGGAAACCTTGTCATATGCGTTAGTCCTGATCTACAAATAGGTATTTAAAATATTTGTGGTCCCATTATTCCCTTTGCCTTCCCCTTTTCACGTTCCTTTTCAACTCTTTCCCTCTTCACACTATTTTTAGTAATTTCTCACTTCTTGAAGTTATAGGGGAAAATACCTGTCAGATCATTCTGACTTCCCCTTTACAAATGCTAATAAACTCACTTTATAGTGCATTTTCTTGTCTAATTGCAGGTTACACACCCAAACCTTGCTTAAGAAGACTTGTAAAATGAATGTTGTAGTCTTGAGTGTATTTTAGCTTTCAACAGTATCAGCTAATGAAAACAGCACTCAAGCAATGATGAAAACTTCAGCTATTATAAAACCCAAACCTGAAAAATTAAGGCTGATTCATTCAGATAAGACAATCGAATTAAGTGAATTTCTTTAGTTTCTAACATTAAGTGTTAATGTTGACTTTTGAGTTAAAAATGTTAACTCTAAAGGCTGGGAGGACGATAATAAATGCTAATGATAGCTAAGTTGTTCATCTTTGGGATACTGCGAGAGAAACTTTGATTAGCAGGCAGGCCCAGGGTACTCTTACTGCTGGCCTTGTCCTTACATTAGGACATGTGGATAATTGAAACCTTTCCACTCTGATCTCAAGCTTCATTAATTTGCTGTCAATGTGTGAGCTGTTGTCAATTAGCATTGGGGTTTTCCATGTTGTTTATTTTATAAGCATAAGAATAACAATAAAAGCAAGTGCTGGCCCGTGAAGCATTTAGCATTTAGCCTCAGTTGTTGTGTTCTGTTGTTCCTTGATGTTAAGCGACAGTGAGCATGCACATTTGTTGTTGTCCCACATAGCACACAGAGTCTGTGTGGCTTCGTCCCTAATCCCTAGAAATTTGTGTCACTTGTTTTATCTTAGAGTTTTGAGAGAATTGGCACTGCAAATTTTCCTAATGGAGTCAATAATTACAGCCCGGTGTGAACTAAGAAAGAGACCAAAAGCTTCTGGAAAACTCATCAACCCTGTTCCCAATACCTAGGACACCACCAAGCCTTGGGAAGAGTACAAGAGGAAAGCTCAGCTGAGCAGAGGATGGGCGGGGAAGGGGACCCTCAGCTCCCTCGGTGGGAGGAGGCCAGCAAAGCAGGGAGCTGCTGCTCCTTTGCCTCCCAGCAGGAAGGCAGGGCTGGCAAAATGCAGCTGCCACATCTGACTGAACTCAACCAACCCAGCCTCGCCTGGGGCCACCTGCAACTGGAATATCTGCTTTCTCAGCACACAAGGAGCTGCAGAAGGGCAGAGGATTAGGCAAGGAGGCACTGAAAGTGCAGGACTTATGAAATGGTG
This sequence comes from Sialia sialis, assembly GCA_009812075.1. Classification (NCBI taxonomy): domain Eukaryota; kingdom Metazoa; phylum Chordata; class Aves; order Passeriformes; family Turdidae; genus Sialia; species Sialia sialis. The sequence goes on along the minus strand of VRYO01000116.1, from coordinate 2,983,656 downwards.
AATCGTGCTTCTACACAGCAGATATTTTGAAGTTCAGACAATTTGAAAGTGGAGACAAAATTGCTCAAGCTCAGATGAAGTAAAAGAAGAATTGGAGGTCGGAAGGAGCTGATTCAGCATGAGGAGAGTGAGGAGGCTCTGCTGGACCCTGTGCATGGCAGTGAGGGGAGATGCTGTGCTCTGCTGTCCCCACTCATGGCATGACCAGAGCTCGGTGCCAGCACGGCGCTGCACAGTGCTGGGATGGCATTGCCCTCCTCCTCTCCCATCAGCTCAGGGTTGTACAGAACATTCCCAGTGTAGCTGCTCTGTTTCAGCCCCTCCGGCTCAGGCAAGTCTGTCTGAATCTAATAGATTACTCTAGTACAAATTGTGTTGGCACCAGTCCTAGCTGGTGTTGGATGCAGTGTGTTTGCTGGGAAGGCTCCACGGCTCTGATAAACCCAGTGCACATTCCTATGGAAATGGGAGCACACTGTTGTTCTGCAAGGAAGAAAATATATTAATATTTTACTGCAGTGACATCCTGTAAATATTACAAGCATTTGTCATGGTTTTTGTTCTGAGCACATTTTGCAGCAGTAGGAAGAACAATATTTGAATGAAAATACACTTTTGGTTGGAAACCTCACTGGATGTTAATATCCAGACTTTTTCTATTTTTCTTTTTCTTTTTTGGGGGGGTTGCATGGGAAGTATTTCCCTTTGAATTAATTTCTGTTTTGCTGTTTCTTTTGCGATGTTGTCTGCAGCACAGAGTGGTCCTGAAAGAGGGAATGCCTGTTAACAGCATTTCGATATCATTGGGATAACCTCCAGGCAAAATTTCTGACAGCACTGATGTTTTTGTGCCCAGGAATGGCTTTGCACAGACTGCATGGCAGGGAAATTTCTTACTCTGAAAGGGACTCCTCTAAAGGTGTTCCTAATTGTGCCTCACAGCACCAATCAAAAAGACAAACCTTTCATCAAATTTAGTAACCAAACATCTCTGTAGGATGATGCCTTAATCATGAACATTCCTTATTTTGTAGTGTAAATTTATTGTAAAATAAAAGGTTTAAAATCAGAGGCTTTTTGGTTGAACAGAGTATGGAGATACACAGCTTGTTTCCTCTTCTGGCTGTAGAGAATAACTCCCATGGTGGTCAGGGTTTATAGATGCAGAAGATGCTGTCAAGAAGATATTTGAAGATAAAACACAAACTTGTTGCAAACTTTTGTAGAGCTCCACTTCAATTCAGTTCTGTCAAATCAGAACAAATTGCTGAATTATCATTGTTCTTGTGATATCTCAGTTTGAAAGCAAAGTACAAATATTTATTTGTGATTTTTTTTTTGAGTGAAACATTCTTGATTTTTCTTTTGAAACTACAGTCTGGTTTTACTTTCACTCTTTCTCATTAAGTATTAGTGTGGAATACATTGTAATCACAATCAGTTAAAGTTTATTTTTGTTTTAAATATGCAGAAAACTTAGACTAATTTTATTTATTTATTTTAGCTGTGCTCTAACTGTAGCAGAACCAGACTTTAGCATTTCGAAATTGAGCTTCCTTTTGTTTGGCACAACTCTTGATGGGTTGGTCAGGTCCATGACAGTCTAAATATTGGTGTAATGCATTTTATGCACCATCCAACATACAGAATAATGCTATTATGTTGTGAGCTCAAGGCTATTAAGTCTGCTGAACTTGAGGTATGGCAGCTTCCTTCAGCAGCTGAAATGAATTTGGCATCCCACCAGTTCCTGCGGAAATTATAAGAATGAGCAGGACCCTTCTGCTTCAGACCTGTGGATCACAACAGAAGGTCAGCACTCATTTGCATTGTGGGTGAAAAGGCACTTCAGGAAGCACAAAACCTCTCAAATGTAGCCATCTCCACCCTTCTAGCTGGAAAAAACCACCTTTTTGGAACAGTCTCCATGCTGAGTGTTCTCTGGCTGTATTTCAAACACAGGAAAGCAGTCCTGTGTCTAGAGGAAAACCCTAAGTAATGAAAATGTTGTCAGCAAAGTGATATAGGCCAGGGGGAAGCTAAGGGTCAACCAAAAGTGAAAAATATAATGATTAATACAAGAAAGAAACATGAGCCATAAAATAGATTATATTTGATTCCTTAAACTGTGTTTAGCACATAATATAGCTAACACTGCTAATTGCTGGATTTGGTTGTAGAATCTGTGTGCAGGAAGACTTTTTGAATGCAAAAGTTTTTTCTCAGTGTTAGCTGTTAAGGCTCAAATGTGGGTGCACATTACAGGTCAGTTCTTAACTGTCTGCAACAAACCTCTCCACTTATATAAATAGGGGAATTATGGCAGTGAAGATAAATAGCAGGAAGGTGTGAGCTCCACTGCCCCAGAAGGACAGTGCTGTTCGTGATGTGTGTGCCTTTGCTGCCAGAATCCAGCACCTTCCTGAAACCTCCTCAGGTATTTTAATGAAGGTGCTCTCAAACAAAAATCCTCCTTTTCCCAGCTTCAGAGCAGGGCTGGTTTGCATCCAGCCAGCTTGGAGCCCGGACAGTGTCACCACTCACATCTGGCTCTGTCTCATCATTGCACAGATTTGAGCCTGGCTCACAGCTGGACCTGGTCTAAAGCTCTGGCCCAAGCACTGAATGGCTGCAGAAATGTGCCTGCTGAATTCAAAGTTGGATTTATCTTTATTGTTTTGGCAGCAGCGGGTTTTTATAGCTCTAACAAGTGAGGATTTTTTTGCAAGTGGAATGGGCATATATAATGTTCTACCTCATTTATCTGAATTCAAACTATGCATTATATAAGTGAAAATATGTTGTATTTCCCTAAGTTACTTGAAACAGGAATGGAAAATTTATGTCTTCTCTTAGAGCTAATAAGTAACATTTCCTGTGCTTAAATGAGTTGCCTTGATACCTGGAGAGGTAAGAGTTGATAGTAGTACTAAATTCAGGAAAGCAAAACATAGCAGGGTCTGTTCTTCAGAAGAATTGGGGGGATATGAAGCTGTAAAAAAAGTCAGCCTGGTGTAGAGCTCCCAGGCCCAGAGCACTGAACTGGTCTGATTCCACAGTGTTTTGATGCTGGCTGAAGGAATCATTAAACTGCTAAAAGCAGTTGAAAAATAAGATGTTATCACCTCCCCCCGCCTTTTAAACCAACAAAATACCAACCCCCAAAATCATGATGTAGGTTAGATGACTGTTTGTGTGCCTACTGAGAATGGGAATTTTTACTTGCTCTCATGAGGCCCAGCCAAAGTCCACAGGGGTGGGATTACAGCAATTTCACAACTGTAAGGCGCACCGGACTATAAGGCGCACTTTTTTTTGCAGCGAGGATCCGTGCACAACAAAGTAATGAATTAGTAACGGAATGGCGCGATCGCGGGGTTTACTGGCAGCTGCTCAATTTGCAAACATTTTTCACGGATCAGTGCAGCCTTTAAACACAGCCCCAGGTGCCCTCCCCGTGCCGCGGGCCCCGGCACTCCCACCCACCCCCGGCTGCCGCGGCTCAGCTCACACTTCCAGACTGGCAAATTTCCGATGGCAAATTTCTGAACTTTGCCCATATATAAGGCACACCGGATCATAAGGCGCACTTCCAAGTTTCGATCAAAGTTTTAGTCAAAAGGGTATGCCTTATAGCCGTGAAATTACTGTAATGTAAGCTCCAGGCTGAGCCTTGGAGCTCTATGCTGCCCTCTGTGAACTGCCAGTGTGAAGCACTGTGAAACTGGCACTTCTGGAATGGGGTTATCCTCTGTCCTCATTAGAAGAAAACAACTGCTCTGAAAACACCATTTTTTCCCTAGGGGTCATGATGGGGAACTTGGCAATATACCTGCATGTAGGTGTCCCCATTTTATTTGTTTCAGTTGGATGAGATTGATTCTGTGCTCAGCAACTGGATCAAGATTACGGTGGGGATGGGACATAGCAGAGAGATTGGAAACCCTTGTGTCTTGGACACCAGGTTGTATGTGTGTCTCCTGATTTCTTTCATGTATATTATATGTGTGCTAGTTTTGAGGAGTAAAATATGGAGTAAAACCCAGCAGGATGTGCTAGCAGGGGCTCTGCAGGGAGTGCCCAGGCTTGTCTGGCTTGTGGTGTGTACCTGAGGCTGATCCTGGTGGTTCAGCTGAGCTGCACGTGCATAAATTGTGGTTTAGAACTTGCTCCCAATGCAGAGGCAGGGATCAGTGTTTCAGGTGTTAACTTTCCTTTGAAATCCCTACGAGAAGGATGCATGCAATTAAGGGCAAGAGCAACCAAGGTGAGAGAGATCACAAACCTATCTTTGAATTACCTTTGTTTTACTCAACTCCCCAGGGTGTGTAACCAAAGCCTTTTAAAACATCATCAGACAAGTCTTTAAATAGTCTGATTTTGCCACCTTCTAACAAAAGGAAAAAGGATAACTTTGAAATGCAGAATTTTAAAGATGCCTGTATCTCTCTCTTATTTCAAAGGAAAGAAAAAGGGGGACTGCTGAGGCTTGTTGTCAATTGGCCCTTATTGAATCATTGCTGTTTTTGTAGGACCCACATTAAGTACAGTCTGGGTACTTTCAGGTAGAGACATGGTGCTAAAATTATTAACATTTTAAATACAAGGGTCAGTCTCTTTCACCCTCTGGATGTGAATTAGAGGTGGTGCTCAATTCCTTGTTAGGAGGGAAAACCTGACTGATAGGAAAGAATTATTTGGCTCAAATTATGCCACAAATATCTTTAAGTCTGAGCTTCATTCTGAAAGCATTCACTGGTCTCTCATTTCACTGGAGCCCTGTACAAGTGCTCTCATGAGCCAGTGTGCAGGATCAAGTTGTTCTCAGCTGTAATAAGGCTGAAGGGAAGATGGACACCTTCTCTTGTGTTTATTGCTGGCAACGTGCTCGTGGGTGTAGGCATAATGCTGAGAGCAATGCCTGCACTACAGGAAGCTTTATTTATTGCCAGGGCTGGAACTAAAGCCGTGCCTTCCTAAAGGTGACTAATTTTTTTGTCTTTAATTCGTGATTCTTCAATTGAACAGTTGTCATGTTAAGTGTTTGCTTTGCTAAATTGGCGCCTTGTTTCTGGAGAGGGAACTGTTCTTAAGCTTTTGGTACGTGAAGAGTGTTTCCCATTAGATCATAAATCATTTACATTCAGGTCTAGCAAAATCCCCTCTGATTTAGAGTGATGTATGGGAGAGTCAGACCTATAAACTTAGTTTGAATAATTCTTTTGGTAGATCTGGAAATATTTAAACTCATTCTTTTTTTTTATAGTACTGTAAATTTAAAGAATTTAATTTTTAAAAAACTTGTTCCTTGTGCTCTGTCATATAACTTGACTGTCAGGGATTGGACCCATAAACACTCAGTGCAACATTTCATAGTACACGTTCATCATCTAAGATGGATCAGTTTGGCATGGATCTCACAGCAAGCCACAAAGAAATTGCAAAGGGACAGAACCAAGTGATGGCTTTGGCATAGTCAAAGTACAGCCTGGATGCATGATTGTGAGAACAAGGTCATTTGTCATTAATTAATTCCAGCCTTTATTGTTTGTCTCCATTCTGTCAAGTGTTGTGGGTGTAATATCTTCTAGAGCAAAGGGTTTTGTCTCTGAGCCTCAGCTTCTCCCTAGTGAAACAAGCATGTTCTTGACCTCACCATTATGGAGCTCTGAAACTGTTAGGAGGAAAATATTGCACCCTAAAGCAAACTTGTACAACGCCTCAGAGTCCCGAGCACTAATGAAGTGCCCTGGGTGTTCCAACCTTTGGAATTCCTCATGAGTGGCCCCAGTCCCTCCCAGCTGGATGTCACATCTCGGGAAGGAGGCAGCACTGCCTCTCCCAGCTGCTGCTGGACCACCACAGACACACAGGATGGGAGATGTCAGGCTGGAAGACCTTGAAAAGCAGTGGCCATGGAAGGTGCTGTGGTTTGCTGCTGTGTGTTCACAGGGATCCATCCTGGTGCGTCTCTGGGGTTTCAAGGGCGTGTGGAGCTCTGCAGATTGCAGGTTATTTGTGGTGTGAGCACTGTGCCAAGAGCCAAAATTGGCTTTTCTGCTTGGAAAGCATCCCAATGTGGCAATACCAACATAAGGGGATGAATAACACAGTCATTCTTTAACTTGAAGGCTGAAAAGGAATTGTAAATAAAGACACAAGTGGAAATTCATGTAGAGAGATCAAATCTAACTCACAGAAGCATCAATACCTCAGTATAGAATAAGCTGATGAAACAAAGACATTTTTTCATTAAAGATTTTTTATCAATTCCAACAGAAGTTAACAAAAAGAGAAAATTTTAAAAATGCTTTTTTTCATCTCTGTATAGTAATTAAGTGCACAGATGAGCTAAATCTGGATTTTGAACAGTGGTGAGTGACTTTCTATGTGATCTGGATGTTGTGGGAATGTAGTTTAGGCTTCTGAATCACTCTAATGGTTCTAATATCTTTCTTTCTCTGTAGAGCTAAATGAGATATGAGCAGCACATTCCTTTTTTTCTGACAGACTTTCCAAGTTTTTACATCTTACATTTACAGTAGCATCATGAAGAAATAGAGGAGGCTGCAGGAGCCTCAAAAGAGCCAGACAATTTGCAATTTCTTGTTTCTGAGCAGTGTTTTGCTGTGACCTATCACTAGATTTGGCATGGCTGATGAATAAATGGTGTTACCCCTTCAGTTAAGGGCAAAGAGTTGCCTTACCCAGGACCTGGCAATCTGCTCTCAGTTTTGGCTTTTCTTCCCAGTACAGGAAGGCAGGTGCACTGAACTTCTTCAGTGAAGAAGCAGAGGATGCTGCAGCATCAAATTTCCCCTTGACCCACCTTTGAGCCGCCCAAGTTCGGACCTGTGCTGCTTCCCCTCCTCCCAATGACACAGATGGCAGGATGGAGCCAATCGGAAGCACTTGATAACAAAATGGCAATTCATTTTGCAATTCCTTCAGCATTCATGCTAACAATACTGGTCCTGATGGGCTCCTTGGGTATGAATGTAGCTTTCAATATGCAATTCCACAGGAATTACACCACTGCTCGGCTCTCATTAAGTCTGCTTTATTGTAAAGTGTTGCTGAGAAATCCTCCCATTACTGATACAGGACAACTGCTTTGCTTCAAAGAACTGCCTGATTTCCAAAAGCTCCTGTGTGTGTATCTGCAGGGTTTTTTAATAATCTCTTTACAGTGCATTATCTCACTTTGTTTATATATTGGACGATAATGTGATGTGTTTAGGTATGTAAATTGCCATAATGTGAGGAAATGAGATGTTAAAAATAGCTGTGGAGTGCTGAAGAGAGCAGGGTGGGGTAAGGTGGCCAGTGTGGGAGGAGATGCTTTTTGGATCTAGGATTTTACTTCCATCTTTTTAGGGAAGGTAAATCCTCCCTGAAGTTAAACAAAAACAAACCAAAAATACCAACCAACTCAAAAAAAAAAAAAAGAAAATAAAATCTGGTTACAAGGCACCACCTTCTGCAGGTAAAACAAGTTTTATCTGCTTACCGTGGGGGAAAATCTCATGTTTTTAAAAACACCCCATGTCTGCTGGTCTGCCCCCAACCCCAGCAGCACTCTAATCCACTCTCTAGGGAAGTAACCGGCATCCATTTTCTCCATCCACATGATTTCAGACAGAAGTTAGCAATCCTCAGCTGAGCCATGAAGGGAGGCACTCATTTTGCTGCCAGATACCCACATTTTGTCCACTGTTGATAGGACAAGTCTTAAGCCCCAGACCTGTGGCTGAACTACATGCAACACAGCTTGGAGAGTACAAGCTCAGCTCCTAACAATGTTAAACCCCACTTTTGGGGTCTGTGACCACTCTTCCATCCACTCTTCTCAAAAGCTCTGGGCAAAAGCAGTTGTATCAGAATAATGAGGTGGTTTAAATAACAGGATTCTTGTAGAAGGAATTTGAAGAGGACTTAGGAAAAGCAGAGAATTCATTCAGCTGCGTTTGGGTGGGTAACAGTTTGATGCCAAATGAGAGAAAATAACAAAAATAATTTTCCCAACTCCTGTTTCTAGGCAGCCTGTCCTCACTGCCATAGGAAGTGATGAGATCTTTTGTGCACATCCATACCTCATTTCCAACACCCAAACCCCAAAGTTTTTAAACTTGTGTCTCATTAGTCACTCTCCCTGTAGTTGACTGTGGAGTCTGAGGAGTTTCATTGTCTTTTAGTCACGTGCTGAAACTCCTCTTCACATGGACAATCTCCAACACTGGTGCAGAGTGGCCACCACTGCCCCCTCCCTCTTTTCCTGGTTCCTTTATGGCATGGCAGGGTGACAGGGGACATGCAGGAGGGCTGGTCAATGCTGCCAGACTCTCCTGGAGAGGCAGCCCCCTCACAGGAGACCAAACATCCCCTTCACCAGCAGGCTGAGGGAGATGCTGGTGGCAGTGAATGTCCCTTCATGCTCCCAGCCATGGGGCAGTGCCTGTGTCTCTGCTATGGCTCCCCACGATTTCACAGAAGAGCAAAGCTGTTCCCATAAGGGAGAATCTCCCAGCTGCAGATTTGGCAGTGACATGGTGGTAATTGCTGGGTATTCAAGCCATGAGGCTGTGTTTGGACTCCTGTGCACTTGTTTTGGAGTGGGAAGCATCTGTACCTGGCCTGCAGCCCCAGAGGATTGGAGTGAGAGCCCTGATCATCAAAACATTGCCTGCTGGCAGTGTGGCATTAAAATCTGTTCTGATGAAGGGTTCTCTCTCACCCCTTGGGCTTTGCCTGTCACACCAAGCCCTGCTCCATCCAGCTGGGAGGAAGGCTGGTGATGGACATGGCAGAGACAGGGAGGTCCCCGTGTCCCACTGCTGCTGATTACCATATTAATGTGCAGTGTCCCAACTGAGTGCTGGGCAGAGGACAGTACATCTTTAATTGGAAATATAAAGGACTGCTCATGGCCCAGCTTGAACTGGGAGGATTTATGTCTGTCCCTCTAGATGGGATGGAAGGGAATGGTATGATTCACTGAGCGCTGTGCACGTCTCCTGATTTACTGCCCATCATTTACATTCCACTAAAGTCAATCAGTGCAGAAGGTCATTCCCAACCTGAATTTTTTCACGTTAAATCTTTTCTGTCCGAGACTTACAGTAAGGCCAGGAAAGATTCTTGGCAACTCAAGCTGGTTTTGAGGTTGTTAATTTTAGTTCTCTGATTAGGAGAAAGGAGACTGTAAAAACAAAAGAAAACCAGAAAATATTTGTGTGTCCATTGATGGAGCCTGTACACGTGATAAACTCAGCAGACTCAACAAATGGCTGGTTCCCTTCTATTAAATCTGTACTTGCATATTTCTCATGATGCTGATTAATTCCTTATGCTCTGGGTCAGCAAAGATAGTTCTGCCAGCTCTGCCTGAATCATGTATTCGATTATTTGCCTGAAAGTCTAGAAGTGGTGGGAAATATCTAAACTTCCCACCCCCCAAGTGCTGCTTTAACACCGGTAACCTGGACATACTCCTCAGCACACTGAAGCTATTCTAACATTTCCATTATGAATCATCTGCCAATGAGTTAGGAATCTACTCTCAGTACTCTCAGTACTGGCAAATTGTAACAGAAAATTAGGACCAGACATATATTGAAGTGCAGTCTAATTCCCAAATCACAAATACAACTTAACCTGCAAGTTTGGAAATGGCTTTAAAATAGTTTTATGCAACTAAACATGATGCCTATTGATTTGCTTGTGTAATATTCTGACATTGCATGGGTTTTGAAAAGCTTATGTTTAGCCTTGAATTCTTACTCAATTTATTACAAAATGCTTAGAATAGATGGTGTTTGGTTTTGAAGTATTTTTTAATAAAAGGGGGATGAATTGATAGAATCATAGAACTATTAAGGTTGGAAAAGATATTTGAGAGTCCATCAAGTCCAACCATTAATGTAGTATTGCCAAGCTCACCAATTTTCAATACCTGCAGGGATGGTGACTCAACCACTTTGCTGGGCAGCCTGTTCCAGTGTTTGAATTGTGATCTATTGGCTTGATTCCCCTTATCATCTGGCACTGAACAATTAACACAAAATAATATGAACATCAGTCTGAATTAGTGAAATTTCAATTGAAGCTGAACAATATATAGATAAAAGTACTCTTGTGATGTAAAAAATACTCAATGGTGGACCATTGTTTGTTATAGCAGAAGAGCAAGTAATTTGGAATTTAGGCTTTATAAAGTAGTTTGTTATATGTAAAAAGGGAACTTTTATTTAAAAAAACATTGCAACTTCTTTTCAAGTTTGAAATGTTGGTAAAGTATTCATAAAATTTATGGCTGGTGACTTCTCATTAAAGGAAGCAATCACTCCTGGTCAGTGTGGTGGAGTAGAGCCTGTGCTGCATTCTGTAAAAAAACTCCTGATGGAGTCATGTAATTCACACACAAAAGGCAAGATCAGTCATTGTGTGTAAAATGTAGCACTCAATACCAGTTCTAAAGCTGAGCTACACCAGGTTTGTGTGTTGGTTGGGCTGTGTCTGGTTTCTTTAGCAAATGTTGTGGTGTGACTTCCATGGGATTATAGAAGTATGTGACTTTTAAGAGTATAATTGGCTTTCTTCATTGGGATGTGCTGGTGAGGAGCTCGTTGTCCTAATTAGACAATTCCTGATTAACTCCTTAGAGCAGCTTATTGCTGACCTAAGGCTCTTAAACACTTCAGGGATTATTGCAGCTTAACTGTGTTAGGGTCATCTTAAAGTCTTTACTGATATCTTCGAACAGTTTAGAGCTGCAGAGCTCACCTGCTCATTAGGATTGTACCTGGACAGTGAACAGCCATTGAGCAGACCATGAAATGTGAGCAACTCAGGAAGTGTGCCATCACCCATGACAGCAGGCTGCTTTTTGAGGTGGTGTGTCTGCACTGTGACATTCATGAGAAGTCTCAGAGTGGATCTTTTGTATCTCTTAATAAAAAATTGAGCTAAAGTGTTATTGGTGTATGTTCCATCTGATGTTCGTTATGTGACGTTGCTGATGCTCCACAGAAGCATCTCTGCTCCTTCTGTTAGGCAGACTGTAATATTCCCAGCTTTCTCTGGAAGTACCTCTGGGTTTGTGGCAGCAGCTGAAATGTGTCAAAACTCCTGCAAAATGGGCTCTGTGGTTTCTTACTGTCTCTACCAAATTGCTCAAATTCTGAGCATCTCTTAACAGCAGCAAAAGAGGTGATGCTTCCCCACATTCCCTGAACATTCTTTTTTGATGATTGTTTGTGATGGGATTTTTTAGTTTTCCCTGAAGGATTTGATGGTGGTGGGGTAAGGGTCTCTTGGGCCTGGGGGGAGGTGATGTTGGCCATAGGGACTGCAGACCACATCCACCCATGGGTGAGGCTCCTCCAGGCCTTGTGCTCAGCTGTCTATTCCACCTTTCTGTTGAATTCTCGAGGTCTTAGCAGATCACTAATAATTAAACTTCCCTGGCCTAACTTTATGCATATTTTATATATGAAATTAAACTATTTGTACTTTTTTAATGTGAGTATAATTATGTGTCTTGGCTATGGGAAGGGTTGCCCTTTTTCTCTCTTCTGTGCAGGGATTATTCACATTTGCATAGAATCTCTTAGTCAAGTAAAAGCTAATTCATCTAGCCAATGTTATGTGCTGCACTAATGCAATTCATCTCTTTGAGGAGACTGAAGACAAGACTGTTCTCATTGCTGGGGGTCACTAGAGTCAGCATACAGTTAGCATAAAAATCCATTCAGAACTAAACTCAAACTTAGGTTTTATTTAATTTTTATCCCCCCAGATTGCCTATGACTATCTAGTTTTCATTTATAGAATAAAATAAACAAATCCCACTGCCTGATGTTTACACGATGCACAGAGTGCCTGGGTCTTGCTGGCCTAAGCATAATTATAACCAAGCAATGCTTGTGTTTTGTCTATTTTGAGCCCAATCTGTTTTTGTCAGGGGCTGTGCTCTCTCATTTATTTGTACATATAAAAAATGCTATTGCACAGTTGTCTTAACTATTTGGGTAGCAGTACCTATTTCTTCTCCATGCAAATATTTCTTCGGGCTATTCTGGTCCGGGTTCTATCAGTTTCTTTGCAGAAGACATAAATATTATTTTCTAATTACATGTAACCGTTATCTCAAAGCTTTTAGTTCTGTTTGGATAATGACTGTAACCTGGGCCAATCTACCATCTAGGTGTTTTTTGTCATTTTTGCATGTGAAAGATAAGAAAAATATAAACATTACGAAATATTAAAACTGGAAGGCAAAGTAGTAAAAGGAATCTTAAACATTTATCTCAGTGAAACCCTAATACTAATTTACTTTTCAGCCTATTGCAATAGGCCTATATAAAGGATTCGAAAGTGAAAGCAGATTGGCAGAGAAGTTGCCTGTAATTTACCTAAGCTCAGCTATGTAGGGACTACAAATCCCTTGGTATTTTTGAAAGCTGTAAAATTATTAAGAAACATGATAGCCTTTCTTCTCAAAATTAAGTAGTAATGGGTTTCAGTTTCTATTTTTACTCTTGTGTTTTGTTTCATTTTGATTCTGTGCCAATGGGCTTCCAAAAGTCTGGAAATGTTGTAGTGATCTTCATTATTTGGTAATTGCATAAATACATTCACATCTTTCACCACAGTAAAATTAACACAGCTGAAGGACTGAAAAGACAAATTAGAAAAGAGATTTTCCCCAGGATGAATGTGGAGGTGCTGAAGATATTTTCAATCTCACTTTTTTGCCCTGAGTGCCCGTGGTGCTGCAAGGGTTGCATGGCCACTTAGCTGAAGTGTTGGAGTGGATTAAGGTCCTGATGTCACCTGGGAATGGTGACTTCAGGCACCAAATGGCTGTGCCCAAATATTCCTGACTCTTCTTGCACACATCAGGAACTACAGACAGTGACCCATCACAGTAATGTCAAGGACGTTCTCACAAATCTCTTCTAGAAAATTGTTTCTCCAATGATTTAATCTATAGTGCAAACTGAAAAGGAAACTTCTATGAAACATGCATTCACATGAGAACTATTATTTGATCCTGAATTACTTCATAATGTCACTTTTGGACTACTATTTTAAGGAGAAAAGTGTAATCTTTAAGAATCAGTTTTAACTCACTGTTATTAATATGATTCCCCTTTTTAAGATGATTCTGGAATGAAGTACCTCCTTTTCTCCTCATCAAAAGTGCAAAGTGTGTATGAAGTGAGCTATTTTGGGGTTGGCTATGGATTAAAATTCAGAAGGGTGGTTATTAGCTTTTGATATTTTCTTGGAAGTTGATGCTGTTCTTCCCCATTCCCCTTCCCTGAAGGTTGTAGAGAATGCTGTGCTTAGCAGAATAATAAAAATAAAATAAACACCTGCCCTCAGATTGGTTCTATGATTGGTACTGCAGCAAAACAGGGGGGGAAAATCCTATCAAAGTGCTCTGTAATCTGTCAGATGTGCAAGTTTGAGACAATAAGCAGAAATGTGGTCTGTGCAGTCACCTTACACAAAGTGTGTTATGAAACTCGAGTTCTTTTTGAGAAACTCTGGACAGCCATTAGTTCTCAAAGGATCTGGCAGCTCTTCACGTGGATGCAAACTTGCTAAAGGTGTTCTGTGAGGATGTCATGTATGGAAAGACAGATCCACCACCTGTGGACTTGTACATCTGTTCTTCAGTTCTGCAAAGTGGGAACAGGGACATATTCCTGTTCCACAGAATGGTGGTAGTTTTTGAGGCACTTGTCAATATTTAAGGACAAAAAATTCTCATTAAATGAATAAAAACAAAGGCAAAATAATTGTAAACATCAGTGACATTAAATATACTTTAGAAGTATTGTTCAGCTAAAAAAAGTGCAAATATTTTGCTGTGGAGTGCTGGACCCTGGAATTGCTGTGTAGGAGAGTATGAGCTATGTCTTGGGTTTATGGTTCAAGACCACCCAGTGAGCTCCTGGTAAGTGGGGAATGAGCTGCAGAAGCCTTGTTTCTGAAGGCTTGTCTCTGTGTGGTCACCTATACTTGTGTAAATAGAGTAATGAGCTACATCCTCTGTGCAGAGGAGTAATGGGACAGGATGCAGGCAGCACAGATTGGTCCCTCTATATCCCATTCCAGACAACTCCCAACATCCTTCTGGCCATGTCCACTCCACAAGGACAATGTTTTCCTTTATTTGCCTTTCCTTATGTCAGTCTCTCGTGTTTCTCCATTTTCTGTGTGTTGCAGCAGACCAGTGTTAACAGCTGTAACCACAGGGAAAGTATAAAGCCAGCTATTACTGTCAGCTGAAATCTCAGATCTCACCACATCACTTTCCTAGGTATGTAAGGAAATCCACCTTGGGTTTAAACAGAGCTCTAGGGTTGACATTGCAGTGCATTCAGCTCAGACATTTCTCAGAGCATGGCAATTGCATGTGAACAGCACGTGCTGTGTTGGCTGCAGTAGACTGTGCCAAAAAAGTGCAATTAGACCACCTTACTGGCACAGGAAGCAATTGCAGTTTGAGTAATGATTTCTCTTATTGAATTAGAAAAGACACTCTTATGGATGCATCCAAGCAGGAATAAAAGCTAAGGTGAATTATCTAAAACCAGTGTATTTTTCTTTTCTCTGGAATCAGCTCCATTTTTGTTTAGGTGCAAGGTTTCTTGAGATCAGCTTAATCCTTTGTGTATCATGCATCTGCTGAGTTATACCAAAAACCCCAGAAGTGTTAAGAATCTCCTTCCCAAATTTTATCTCTTCTTTCTCAGGTAGGCTCATGTCTCTGCCCACTTAAAATTTGTCCTCTCCCCTCTGACAGTAAATGAATTTGCTGTTTATTCAATTTCTGTCAAACCACTTGGGCTCTCTGAGTTTTACCCATCCTCTCGCCTGTTCTGCACTCCTACATCCTCCTTAAACATGATGACTTACATTTGGCCATGACAAGGGGCAAGTTTAATTTGTGCCATGCTCCTGTGTGTGCCAATTGTCAAACTTTTGAAGCAGAATTCTCCTATGCCATGTTTCAACTACATGTTCAAATAAGGTCACCTTTTCTTGAGTGAGAAACACTGACTCTGTCATGGCTATTTTGCTTATTTTCCTCTTTCTCTTTTTTTTTTTTTTTTTTATTTTTTTCATCTTTAGATGGGGACCACTTTATAATTTTATGTGGAGCAAGCACACAGTAGTCAGCTAATCCCCTTATTTGAGGGCTGGTTTCCTGTGCACCATTTTGATCCTTTATAGTCTCAGTGCAAACACGTCAAATGGAAGAGTCCTTAACAGTGAAAAATCACAGTGTGGATTGGAGCTGAATCGTATAGATCAGCCGTCAGCATCGGGGAGGATGAGGTGCTGCAGCTCAATAAGCACTGCAGGTGCACATGACCCTGGCTTGGGGTGCCCATCCATCACTGGGTGATTGGTACCAGAGCACAGCTGCCTTGTAGAGTCAAACACCTCCTGAGTAAAAGGATCTGAACTCTTTACAGGACAGCTCAGAACGAAAGAGTCGTCTCTGCTGTTTGCAAACAGCATTGCAAATTATGGTATTGGCATAAAATAGAATATGCCAGGGAGAAGAGTCCCTGCATGAGCTGTCCCTGCAGCAGCTTTGAGCCACATGCTTCATGGACTTGAGGTTAAAATTACCAATCATGTTTGTGGATATTGTTTGATACCACTCTCCTTGGCTCATCTTGTTTTTGACTAAAGAACCTGAGAATGTGGTGAAATATGCAAAACATGACAGTACAAATGCAGCATAATGTTCTCTTGGTGAGAAGAAAACAGAAATTGAATGGATCTGGTTATGAAGAACTTCAGACTAAAATGCAGTAAAAACATGAGGGGTGGACAGCCTGGTAAGGAGTGCAAGTCTGGGGATATAAATTCTCACCTTGGCCAAAGGGACAGGCTTCTTCTCTACAAAAGAACAATGTGTTTCTTTAGATTTCATCCTCTTGTTGACTGTAGAATTTAAAGCAATAAAATTCCCTGGGGAGCAAAACCTGGGCATCTCTATCTTCCCAATGCAATTCAAATCAAAGGCCAGTTTTTTCTTCATTCTGTAAATAATGAAAACAGTGATGTGTGTGTGTGCACGTGTCCAGTTACATCTAATTATCTCTCTCTAAGGACAATGGGCTAAATTAGTCACTGGTGGAGATATGCTTCTTCTTGAGCTTGGAATTTTGTTCTTGGAATTAATTGGCCAATAATGCCATTGCCAAATCTTCTTTTTCCTGTCCTACAGAACCCTGGGGGGCCCAAGAGTTTTGCTGTGAATATCAAACAGAGGTGCATTGCCAGAAGAGACATCATGGGAGGTTAATATTTGTGGGAATTAAGGTACATTTCATCATTTGAGGTCTCAGGACTGATTTCAAGGTCGTGTCGTGTTTTATTTGCCATAGGATCATGGCTTTGGGCACACTCTTTGCAGATAATAACCAGCAATTATAAACCTTTAAATGTTGCGGACACTGGATTTTTTTTTCCCCCCTATATAATTTACTTACCCAGAAAGGCTCAGCTCAAACCTTATTTACCATCTGGAAATCTGTGTGGTCCAGCTCTTCACTGCATTATTGAATCCAAGAATGCAGAAGGTAACAATGCATTCCTTGAAAGCAGTATATGCAACACAGGGGCAGGCGTACAGTCTCTTGTAGCCAGGTAAAATTGGTTGCCCACCTCTGCCGGCCTTTCTCAAGGAAATTAATTTTCTTTCTTTTCCCAGTTCAGAGAACTCCTAAATTGTGAAGCAACTGAATAAATTTTGTAAGAAGTATGAGCCTCAGGGTTACCAGGACTCCAGTCTGAACATCAAGACTTCATGTGATCTGTCCTTTTCTGTCTCTTGGGGGCAACAAAAGCTGCTGCAAACTGGTGCTCCTGTTCAGCCTGAGGAAAAAGTTGACTCAAATATCCTGCACATGTTCTGCTATCACCCTTCATAAGCCCCTCCTGATGCACAGAGTGAGGAGGGGGCTCAGTGAAACTGGCTGGATTTATCTGTCTTTGTGCCCACGTTGATGAATGGCCAGATCAGCCTGGGTGTGTGGTTCTTCCAGTTTTGTGGGAGTTTGTTCAGCTGTAGCTTCTAGACTCTTCCTGTTTCCTTGAGAAAATCAAGGATAAAACTGACTAATGCTTTTCCTCTCTGTCCACCTTGTCCTTGCACGACCATGAAAGCTGAAGGAGGAGTTATAAAGCATAACTTGGTATTGATTTATTTATTTTAAAATATGACCAGGGAAGCGGATGTCCTCTTGTAGTTTATAAAAATATATTAATTGGCAATCTTGACTCATACAGAGCGTGAATGGGAAATTCACCTGTCAGCAAAGTTTGAAGGGTGCTCTAGGAACCAGTATGCCTGCAGAATACAAAGGAAAAACAGAGCTTTGCATCAATCTGCTGGGCTTAGGCTGAACTGTGGCAGTCCTTCCACTCCCTCCTCCCCTCAGGGTCTCACCCTTCACAAACACAGGGTTTATGGCTTTAAAAAACCCAGCCACACAAACTCTGCTGCCAGGGTGCTGTGCATGGGGGGAATGCCATGGTGACAGAGAGCCCTGAGCTGCTCCTGGGTGGAGATCCATCACCAGCTGACTGATATGTGACCCACAGGTACCACATATGTTACCTAATGACCAGTCACTTAATTATAGGCTAGGTGACACGTTTATAAGGGTGAACTTTAGAGTGCTATTAGGGAATGGACAGATGAACTATACCAGCTCCCCTCCGGGTAGATTTCACCCAGACTCTTCTGCCTCTGTGGACCCATTACACAGTAATTAGGGTGGTTTTTAAGTAGGATGCAAGGAGTTAAATGACTAACCTTATTATTGCTTCATTTGTCACTGTGTAAGTGCCGCTTTGGGGGAGGTGGATTGGAAGAAAAGGAGAGAGAGAGAAAGAAAAAAAGAAAGAAAAGAGAACATGAGTTGTAAAGTATCTTCTTTCTTAAGTCCACATGTGGA
This sequence comes from Sialia sialis, assembly GCA_009812075.1. Taxonomy (NCBI): domain Eukaryota; kingdom Metazoa; phylum Chordata; class Aves; order Passeriformes; family Turdidae; genus Sialia; species Sialia sialis. Next base: position 2,965,663 of record VRYO01000116.1, on the reverse strand, counting down.
GAGTAAGTTGAACAAGGAAAGTGTGGATTTTTCAAAGCTAAGTCTGGAGAAATCTTTGAACAATCTGTTTTTTTACTTTAATAATTGAAATGCCCATGAAGTGGTGTCAATGATGATGGTGGCGTATTGTTAAAAGGGTGGTTTTGTACTAATAATTTCCTTTATAATCTTAAGAACAAAATCTGTATTTTGTGGCCATGTTTGGATTCACTGAGGTCTTTTCAGAATATAATTTGGGTGTTTGTTTTTAGTTTTTCCTACAGAAAGAAGTAGATGAACAGAGAGCTGAGATACAGGACTCTCCATCTCCTCTGAGCTGGAACATAATCACATCTTTAAAGCAAGTTGCTTGGCCCTCTGTCCCATGTGGTGCTGTGGTCTAGTGTCCATCCTCACTGATGTTGTGGCAGCTGCTGCAGTTGTTTTCTTGTTGGAGTGTGGCAAAACTCCAGCCCTGCCCTTCTCGTGAGCCTTTGATTTAGCAACAGTGCTGTGCTGATTTACTGGCTTTTCGCACGCACACTCAAGTCAAGGACTCAAATATCCACAATTAGAGCCTGTCCTTTGCTTTTGGGTTACTGGGGAAGAATTCACCTTCTCTGCAGTCTTTGTGTTAGATGTGTCAGTTTTTGGAAAAATGTTTTTCTAATTAATTGCGTGGGGATTTTGTTGCAGAGGGGAAATGAATGGTCGTCTTCATTAATCTGGGTTCAATGTCCAATTGTTCTTGAAATCTTAAATGTAGCCTTGAAGCATGGAGTCATGTGAGTCACTTGTTGGTTATAATGCCAGCTGGTTCTTTGAGTGTTTATATGTGGAGTGGCTGCCTGAGAACAGATTTTTACCCTTAGTTTCCTTTCTTTCACTCAGCTGAGTCTCTTTTCAAGTAGGAATAGTTGGAGGAAAAAGCTGCAGGGAAGATTTGCCTTGTTCTTTAGGAGATAATACTTGCTGAAGGGTATTGCTAATTGAAGGGAAGGAGATAAGTTTGAACTTCTCAACCTGTGCTTTGCCCCAGCTGGCGGGGAGCCAGCTCTGATCCAGGGCAGTGGAGGTGGTTTAGCCAGTGATGTGTAAGAGCTACTATGTCCTGCTAGGATAAATGCAAGTGAGATGGATGTAAAGATAATTTTTTGTAGAGTTTTATATGCTCCAGTTGATTGATCAAGGGGAACACAGCTATGCCCCCACTGTACCTGTGCTGCAATGTACCTAATTTTCTGGGAAAGCTGAGGCCTTGGAAGTATTAAATGTTTCATTAAATTGGCCCCAACCTTAATTCAATTCAGTGGGGCTCTTGTCTCTTCAGGATCAGCCTTATGGCAGAGAAAAATGTGATCATTGATACCAAAACCCCTGAAAGTTGGCATTATTTTTTCACTTAATTGTGGCAGTGATTACTGCTGGCATTTAGAGGCTTTAGAAACACAAAGATTCTTTGCCCTTTACTGCTTCTAACCTTTGTTTATGAAAATGGTAATGAGAAGGAATTAAATGTTAAAAAAATGTTTTAGCAGTTTTTCCTTCTCTCAAAAAAGCCCTGGAAACCCAACCTTGCAGAAATACCTTGCTGAGACTGTGCAGATGGAAAACACGTGGAGATCTCAATCAGGTTTTGTTCATCAGGACATCAAGGCAGACGTGGATTCTCTCCCTCCTCCACCCTTTAATGTGCACTTATTAGGTACAGTATATTTTTCTTTAAATTGTATTTTCAGCTCTTCTAAAGGAGCAGGGATGTACTTAGGAGTGCCAGCTGTTCAAACTGTTTGGTGATGACTACCAAAGTGTTTTTCTATTCCAACTTACTTTCTTCTTTCCTTGGGGTATTTTGGGATGGGATTTTGAACCCAGCCATACGTGCCTGCTGCTGTTTTTGTCAGCTTTTACATCAAAGCACCACGAGTCTGCTGTGGGTTCCATTTCATCTGCACATCCCACAGCCCACCTTTGTCAAGTGGAAATGCTGGATCCTTTATTGGAAAGCAGAATTTACCACAAAACGTCACCATGGAGGAGCCAGGCTGGGCATGCCTGGGCTGCCACAGCAGCTGGATATGCAGCTGGCAGGGTGACATTTCAGTTTGTTTAAATAAATGCAATGGAAACAGTTTAAGGAAGCTTGAAATGTACTTCACCTTCCAGATTTTTTCTCAGTATAGTTTTATCAATGTGCTGGTGGCAAAGCAAGGCTGCTGGCAGTTTCACCAAGCTCCTGTGTTCAGCTGAGTTCTAAAAACTCAGCTCTGGAATGATGAACATCAACAGCTCAGCTTTATGGAGAGGTGGTTTTGCAACCCCCTCAGCCTCTGTTCTTGCTTTTTAACTGGCCTCCCCTGGATATATTTAATGTTTTATTTCTGTTTCCTTAAAATAGGAACATTTTTGCCATGTAAAAGACTGTTCATGGAACATGGACCTAATTGTGAGCTCTAGTAGCTGCACTTTAAATTAATTCTAAGATTTTCCCAGTGTCCTTACTAAAGCCTTTGGCAGCTTTTTTCCATTTTGGCTTCTTTGGGTTCAGATTCTACCTTTTATACTGGGAAATCTGCAGAAACAGAAATCCTTTCAGAGCTGAGATCAAAGGGAGCACAGTCTGAATGCCATTGCTGTCTGCCTTCAAACAAACAAACAGCACATGACCCCACACAAACAAACCAACCCAGCTCTTATGGTAGTGTAACTCAAATCACTTTATCCATGGGGAAATGCTTTGTTAGATCTTGAAGTAACTGCCCCTCTTGCAGTGTGTAGTTGGACCTGGTGTTATCCCCGCTACTGCTCTCTCATCCCTAGTGGCTGCCTTGCCACTCATTTCCCAGAGCAGTCTGACCCTGGAGTTTTCAGATAGCTCTTTTAGCTGCTCTTGAGCTCAGAATACCAATATTTCCAGCTCTAGGGTGAAGATCCAGCAGGATTTTTGGGCAGCAAAGTGCACGTGGGGCAGGGTGCTGGAGCTCTGGTGATGAACCTTCACTTTATGTGTCTCTGACTGTCATGCCATCAGTGCTTCCCAGAGCAGTGGGAGCACATCCACTTGTAGGAGCCACGGTGGGCTGGATGGTTGAGACACACGAAGAGATCTCTAAAGCCAGTTCTTGGAACTTGTGGTTTATTGCAGAGGGTGTGGGTGAAAGGGCCCTGCCTGGAGCTGCCAGCTGCAGCTTGGAGCAGGGCAGAGAGAGAGTTGGGGTAAGAGAGCGAGGGGTGAGAGAAGGAGCTCAGATAGTGGTAAGAGAAAGAACTAAGAGAGCTGAGAGGAAAAGCTCAGAGAGCAAGGCTCCTGTTACAATAAATCTTCTTCTGTGTTGAATATTCTAATTTCCACTGACCAATCTAATACAAGATACAAATCCTATAGCATTTACATACAGCCTTATAAGAATCATTACATTACCATACTGTGTTACACTTCAAACCCTAAAAACTCCTCTTTGGACCCTTCTGCCAAGCCAGCAGGGTCTTCTCTGACCCTTGGACTGTCTGCAAGCAGAGGGGATTGTTCAATCAAGAGGGGATCACTTTCAGTGGCCATCCTATTGTTTTCTAGTTATTTAGTAACTAGGGTTTGGTATCTCAAAGATGCTTTCATTTCAATCTCCCTTATAGTTTCCATATTCTCAAAATCTTTTGCCAGGCAATCATATTTATAAGGTTTTCCTGTTTCATCCTTCCCAACATCGACTGACCTTTTTGTAGGGAGACTCCTTTCTCTAGGAGAAGGGAGAGAAGGCTGTGGTGTGGTCTGGTGCAGCTGGAGCACATCTGCCCACAGGAGCTCTTCAGCAGCTTCCACCTGCCCCACACTGAGCAGCAGAGCAAGGGGTCAGCTGAGGAAAAATCCCCCAAATTATCTGATCTCTCTGAATTCCTGGCACTGGAAGGGGATTTGGGGATTCCAGGGACTACCTCTGAGGGTGGTTCTAGCAGTGTTGGCATTGTTCGTGGGCAGTGTGGATCAAACAGGTTACACTGCATTTCTCACAAATATCCTGTGGCATGACATGATTTATTTCAACTATCAGCTGTGATTAGGTGACTCTTGGGACCTTTGCTGTAAGAGAACCCTCAGTTTTAGATGTAGAAAAGCTGCTTTCTTAAGGCCTATAATATAATTTATTTATTTTATTTTTCATACTGAAGTGACTTCAGGAGCAGATTAGAGTAATTTTCTCACAGAAAATACTGAAAAGGCAAGAATTAAAAAGTTGTTGGAAAATGTCAGTTTCTGGTTGAAAAAGTAAAAACTCTTTCAGTCACAGCAAAATATCAGGAAATAAATGTTTATGTGGTGGTCTGATATTGCAAAATCAATGTACTCCATACCCTTATTCCCAAAATAACATTGAGTTTTCCAACTTATAGATGGAAATATTTCCAAAATTCTTACAGTTTTTGAGTGTAACTGTCATTGAAGGTTTTTATAAAAAAAAAAAAAAAAGAATTATGGCATTTTTTTGAAAAGTGTCTGTCTTCAAATTAAAAACATGCTAAACTTGATGTCACAGATGATTTAATGTAAACCAATGATTTTAAAGAAAAATAATTTTGCATGAAAAGATTTTGAGCATTGAAAACCCATAACTTCTCTTACACTTGAAACTTGTTTTGATATACTTAACAAAACAGCAGGGAATTTCAAATTTCTGCCATCAGATTGGACTCTTTACAGATATGCAAAATAAAATTCAAGATTTCTCATGGCAGCAGGTTTTCATTTTATGCTTGGAATGTGTGAAATGATCTTACTTTTGCCCATAGCCCTAACATTAGAGATGGTGGGGTGCCCAAAGTCCAGGTGAAACCACCTGGGGTAACTGATACTTCTAAATTTGTGCTGCTGGACATACAGGGAAGCTGATGCCCATTAATGAACTTGGCAGAGCAATTAGTAACAACCTTCCAGGCTCAATTCTATGCTGAGTGCTGTGGATCCCTCAGCTGTTTGAAACACTTCCACATCCCAAGATTGAATTCAACTTTAAAAGTTATATAGCTTACCTTATGTAAATTAATTAAAGTAGATTTTCCCTTGCTGCTGGCAAGGTGAGTGGGACAGGAGCAGAAGCAGGAGGGAGGGCACTCTGCAGCCCTGGAGGTGTGCAGAAACCCAAACCACGCAGCACCAGGAAATTCCGTGGCTGAGCTGGAAGCTGGTACCCAGGATCTTTAGGGTTGGGAAATTAATTTCAGATGACTCTGAAATTTGCCTCCTAGATAAATAGTCCAAGTATTCTGAAATGAGCGTGTAATTTAAAACAGCGTGGGTTATTCAGGGAATTAGGAGCCAAAAAAATAGTTGGGGTGTGGGTGGAGAAAAAACACAATTCAAAACCTGTGATTTAATGAAGAAAATTGAGGCCTTAAGTGTTGACAGGAAAATTCAGGCAGTTCTCAATCCAGGGGTATCAACGAAATAATTAAAAGCATTCAATCTGAAATGGCCTCTGCTGTGATGGACATGGGGTTGCCTGACCTGCTCTGTGCAGCTTTGAAATAACATCAACAGCAGGGTTTGGACTGGGCCAGGACTCACAGGAGCTCTGTACTGCCCTTTCTTGTATTATTTCAGCCAGGCACTGCATTACGAGGCCAGTCTTTAGTGCTGGCCTGGGAAGGAAAGCCACCTTTAACCCTCTGCTCCTGCTGCCCTCTCATGCAGGAGATGAGGGTGGATGAGAAGGTGCAGTGAACTGGAAAGGGACATGTGTTACTGTCCCTACGTTACTGTCCCTGCTCTGCTTCCTTGAAGAAGGTGCCTTTTCCATCTGTTCTTCTTGGGACCAGTCCTGCCCATCTCCAGCTCTACAGGGAGTTGATAGCTACTGTTTTCCATGGTTTTATGTACAGTAATTTCACGACTATAAGGCACACCCTTTTGACTAAAATTTTGATCGAAACCCAGAAGTGCGCCTTATATATGGACAGAGTTCGGAAATTTGCCAATCTGGAAGTGCGAGCTATGAGCTCAGCCGCGAGAGCTGGCAGCTGTGAGTGCCATGCCTGCCAGGGGTGGGCAGTGAGAACCTGGGGCTACGTTTAAAGGCTGCACCGATCCGTGAAAAATGTTTGCAAATTGAGCAGCTGCCAGTAAACCCCAGGATCGCGTGATTCTGTTACTAATTCGTTACTTTGTTGTGCGTGGATTATGGCTGCAAAAAAAAAAGTGCGCCTTGTAGTCCACTGCGCCTTATAGTTGTGAAATGACTGTACTTTATCAATATATCAGATCATATTGTCTCATCATTGGCTTGTGAACCCCCAAAATGAGATGGGAAAGCTGCTGGACCTCAGTTCCATCTCAGCACTTCCCTATATCCATGTGGGGAGTGAGCCAGGATGAACACCAGTGCCAGAGGAGGAGGATGGGGAATAAATTCCAGTCAGGAATGAGTGGAATTGGACAATGTGGCCCTGAGGATGGGTTTGGGAGATACTCGGTAGGCTGCAGTAAGATCCAGCACCTGTCATTCAATGGAAGTTGTCTTGTGTGCTGTTACCTGCTTGATAGAAACTGTCCACAAAATTAATTTCTACTCTAACTGTTAATTTCAAGAAGGAAAACAAATTTGTATTCAAACTTAAAGGCATTTAGGGGAAGAATAAATATTTGGAAGCATCTAGAAAACCCTTGATTTTGAGAAAAGTGAACACATAGCTTTAACCTCTGCTGTAAATCATCTCACCCCTCTGGGGTTTGAACTTTTATCAATTTCTGAAAATGAGCTTCAAGTCTGTTCTATATTGATCATCTACCCCATGTCAATAATAGCTGTTGTGAAGGTGAGCCTTGCTTGAAATTCACGTTAATGGTATTCATGGAGGAAGGAGAGAGGGGATGTGTGTGCACAGTTAGAGATTTATTTCAAACTCTCAAGTTAAAATCTTTAAAAGTAGGAGGTTGAACATTATTTATGGTGTTGCTGTTCCGTAGGCCTTTGATCCTCCAGATATGTTACTCAAAAGCAATTTTAGTTTTTATTTTAAATCAAAATATCCCAAAGAATTATTTCTTATATCATATTCGTAATTCTGTTGAGCATCCCAAAAGAAAAAGATAAAGTCAACCAGAGCCTGGTTAAAATCCCTTTAGGAAAAATTTAAATCTTCCACGGCTTTTAAGGCCCTGTCACAGGACTTTAAACACAGGCCATTAAATATTTGATTTTAAGGAAAAGAGTTTCTTAAAAAAGAAAGAAATATCCACTTCTGGAACTTTTTGAAGTTCTTATTGCTGAAAGTTAAATACTTGGATTATAAAAAAGAATCCATCAATTTTTCTTATTTCCCAAACAATTGTTTTTCAACCAGAACAAGAAAAGCTTGGAAATACAATATCCACAGAGTTTCTTTCCTTAATTTCCTTACAAATTTTAAGGGAAAATTATCTTTAACCAGCATTTACTGGAACTCCAATTGAAAATACAGCATTTGTTACCCTTCTGAGCTACTTTTTTGCCACTTCCAATACTGACTAATAAACCAGTTATGAAGCTGTTCCACTGCTCTATTTTGAGCTCTTTATAGAAGGGTTCCCACAAATGAGGGGAAACCCATCTTTGTGATAGAATTTTGCATAGTGATCAACGAGGCTGCAGTCCTGGCTTGAGGATCTGTTGGGCGTGGGATAAATGAGATTAACCCTTGTTGAGAAGGGATGTCTGGTGATTCACATTTCTGCCATATAGTCCATACACAGCAAAATAATCTGTGGGGTGGGTAAAACTTTTTTTGAACTGAAAGAGAATTTTGCAATTACTTTTCCGCTTTCTGTTTTTTGAAAGCAAATAAAACTCTGAGTATTTTTATTTAATTTTTTTAAATCTCTTTCCCTAACTAGGTTTATTGTTGTTGCTGCTGCTGTTATTAAGAGATGAGTGCCAGTCTCTTTTCTGTGCCTGAGAAAAGCCATTAAAGTGGTGGTTTGGAAAGTGGGGAGCAATGTTTGTTAACAAATACCAGGGAAGTTGTTTGATACTAACTTGTGGGAAGTAGGAGATTGTGAAAATTGGTCAGGGATTGTCCTGAAGCTTTGGGAGTTTGTGGAAGTCTCCCATGGGGCTGCTGAGCTGATGGCAGAAAATTTTGTATGAGTTTATAGAAGGGAATTAAATGGCTACAAATACATGTACATTTGGTGTATTATATATAATCTGTTTTGCATGTTATATATAATGCATTATAGGTTTGTATGTATATAAAAGTTTACAGTACATCTTTATATATATATTTATGCTCATTGATCTGCATATTACTAACAAAACCAATATTGTCATGAAGTGGGGTTGAGCCTAAGTCAGATTTTACATAATCTGTGAAAGGAGTTAATTAATTGTGAATCGTTTCTCCTGGAAGTCCACGGTGCAGAGCCCTGTGGTAAGAGATGTCATCCCAGCAAATCAATGTTTCATTAGCATGTGTATGGGAGATGTCTGTTCTGCTTTGCACATAAAATGAAACAAGAGCTTTCATCTCCCTCCCTGCCTCACTCTGCCTTTGAGAGGGAATAAGTGGCTTTGTTCATTAAACTCCAAACTTTCACTGCTGTACGTCCCCCTGTGCTTTTCCTCTCTTACTCTAAAGCTCTCAATCAATTTAAAAGGAGAGAACCTCTATTAAGGACAAGTGTCAGGTAAATGTTTATTTCCATAATGCATTTATTAAGGTACAAATAGAGGGAAATGTTGCTGCAAGGACTGCAATTTACTTTCCATATTTGTGCTCATGAACTTCTGCATTGAAGTTTCTGCAGAAAAGTCAGGCTATTTGCAGTACTGATTTTCAGCATCAGGCAGACTACTGAAGGCACAATTATTTGCATCTTTTAGTCTGAAGTCTAGATTTTGGCAGTGCTATTTCCTACACTTTCCAAGTTCAGTCAGTAATTTTAGGGAGGAGGGCAAATGGCAGCAGTGTTTATACAGGTCAGGTGATGCATCTAATGAAAATAGACTTGAAATATGTCAGATATGTTCCAAACATGAAGAAGATATTGTAAGAAGGGAGTTTCAGTCTGTTCCTGCTCAGCACTGGTTTGTTTTGAAGCCTTGCCAAATGCATTTGATAACATGCTTGTCTATCCTCAGCTGTCAGAATCTTAACAGCCTCACTCTAACACCACCTAGATTTTGGACATGATGAAATGATAGCTGTCAATGGCATTATTTATAATTATCCCACTAACCAACTGAGTGGTGGTTTGGTGTACAATCTCAAGAACATGTCTTCCTTGGCTTAACTACACAAGGGTGTGTTTAGTCTCCTTTTTGCTTGGTTATGTAGATGCAAATCAAGGTATATCAGAAAGCATTTATCTACTTTAAAGTACTCCTTGTGACATTAGAATTAGGCCAGTCCACCATCATGTAAGTAAACTGGCTGTGACTCTGAATAATTTGGTATAATTCTTAGCAGCCTCATTTCTGATCCTTTTTTTCCATTATTATTGTGGGTTTCAGCTCATTAACCAATTATGGGTCCATTAGCAAGATATTGATATTGTATGCACTGGTGCCTCTTGTCATGACTTTGGATTTTGCATTACCTGTACATTTTCTTCAAAGCCCAATTCCTGGGTTCATATTATTAATGAGATTCTTAGCTGCATCTTAAATAAATTCCAGACCCGCAGGCTCTCCAATGTAGGTGTGTAACTCAAAAGCACCCTGGAAGATTAAAAAATAGAAAGCAAAGAGAGTGAGTCTCAAATCTCATGATTTTCAGGGCATAATTATATTATTCTTGAATCCATTGGTTTGGCAATATTTTTCTTCTAACTGAACAAACATTAAATACCCGGGTTTGTGTGTCGGATCTGCTTTCTTTGTGCAGCATGTGTTCACTGTGCTGATAAGATAAGAGTGCTGAGGAAACCTAGAAGAAGAGTTTTTTCCCCCTTTCCTGTTTTCTGCTTTTGAGAAATAACTAAAAGTCTTACCCTAGCTAGAAATTTGGCTGATACACAGATATTTCATAGCAAGTTTTCAGAATGAGGCCCTACATATTCTCAAAAACAATTGCAAAAGAGTTCCATTCTTTCAAGTGCTTGACACCTCAGCCCTCTCCACACAAGGCTCATTTTGAATTCTTTTGGTTGGGCCCAGGTAAGTCTTAGAGGGAGAGCTGTTCCTCATGGAGGCAGAGACACATTTGAAAGGCAGATATTTAAAATTATTTGGCTTTGGCTTTTATAAAGGCTGGGGAACCTTTGACTTGTTTGTGCTTAGGTGTCTGCTTTGGCTTGAAATTTTTGGAGCAATGAACAGGGAAATCATCCTGGTACTGTGCCTTCTTCACAAGTCTTCTTCTTGGAGCATATCCATTGAGAGATTCTGTACCTAGACCTTATAAATCTGTCTGCATATCTTTAACTTGAGTAAGAGGGATCCTAATTCACTGGCTGACATTTGCCTTCTCTTTGTATAAAGTAGTTTCATAGACTGGTTTCTTGATTGCCTCTTTTCTCTGGTTTTTCACCAGCAAAACCACTTTTTAAAATAGTTACTCCTGATTTTGTGTGACTGAATTGAACTCCTTGGCCTTATCTAAGAGATGCTGCAGTTGAGCCTGCTTCTGAACCAGGGGGGATTTTTCCAGGCTGGGGAAGTACAGTAAGTTTTTTCCTATCCCAAACAGGCACCTGTGGCTCAATGATTAGATGGAAAATTGAAGATCATTGACAAGATCAAAATCAGGTTCTACTCCACTTAACCCAAAAAAAGCCACGTGCTTTTTGACTGAAGCTTGATGTTATCAATGGAAGTTTGAAACAAAGACTATAATTAACCACGACTGTATTATTGGATATGTTTGTGTGTAATTAAAAAAGCAGATATTTTTGTGTATGTGGCTCTACTTACTTGCTCATGCAAACTCCCCACCATTTTCTTCAGCATATTAAGGTTAATTAAAAGGAATTCTGTTTGCATTGACAGCCTTCTCACGTATGCCAAGTTTGTGCGAATCAAGTGTGTGGCCGGGGCCTTCCACCCTATAAAATCCATAATGTTTGCCTTTCAGAGCTGGGGGAAAAAAGAATCAAAATTGCAGGCTGTTTGAAATTTAAATCAGAGCAATGCTGGTCAATAGTATCAAGGTTAAGGTGCCCTGGAAGGTTTTGACTGGGGGCTGCCAGGTGCGTGCTGGGTGACAATGACATTAAAGGTCAGGTGAATGGAGATTTAGGGTTTCATTATGGTTAATGTGGGATTCCTGGCTGAAAAAAACACAATGGAGCAGAATCACAGAGTAGATTTGTAGAGGTTTTAGGATGTTGTTTGTGCCAAGGGAGAGCACAGGCCCAGGGTTTGCACTCAGCTGAGATTAGAGCTTTCTTATATTAAGCCCTGAACAAATACATAGCAGGACATAAATGTCCTGAAGGGTTTGCAGCTGTAAGGAATGTCCTGTAGGCTGTGTGAGAGGGAAGCACAAGCTCAGGAACGTGGGGTGACCTGCCAGGGCTCGTGCTGCAGGCTGTGACCATGCAGTGGGCTCTCTGCAGAGCTGGAAGTGAACCCAGTGCCCCTAACTCAGCACCACAACTCTGCCTGCATTCCTTACAGCTTCCTCCTGGCTCCTGGAATTCTACCAGGTCCTTAAATGCTTACAGACCGAACAGACTGTTTGGGCTTTTGCTTGATCAAACAGCATCTTCATGAAGCTTTATCTGTAGTCCACACTGATGCAGCAGCCATTGGCAATGTGTGTTACTCAAACAGGACCCTGAGCTTGCCAGAGCTCTCAGGTGGGCCTGGCTGGACCTCTTCCTTGAAGTGAGCTCCTCAGAAAAATATTTTAAATTGCAAAAGATGTGTTTTATTGGACCATGAGCTAAGAAAGTATATAGATGCTTTAAAACAGCAAAAATTCAGATCAAGATCCAGATTTGACTAGGCAGACTAAATTAAAGACAATATAAACAAATTATCCTTTCTTTTCTCTCTCATGCAGATCTTCAGATTTGCTCTGATTTCAGTAACTTGCTTTCTGTGTGGCAGCAAGGTCAGGGCAGTCCATTTTAAGTACCTATTTAAACTAATTCAGGGATGCTGCTGTGGATCCCTCCTGCTGCTCTCAGCTTTGTCCATCTTTGCTCCTGCACAGCTCGTTTGTCTGAGGGTCTCATTCTGTCCCTCCCTCCCTCTCTGGGAGACTCAGGGCACACTCAGTGGTCCTCTCCATGCTGCCTTCCCCAGCCCAGGGACAGGGTCTTTGGGACAAGGTGCCCCAGCTTTTCAGAGGAGCATCACACAGAGCCAGCCCTAAACAAACAAAGCCAGTGCTGTCTGTCACATTTACCATTTAATTTGTCCGCGTTGGACTCGTGATTAGCACAGTGGGAGGATAGGGGCTGATGGCAGCTCTTGCAGCCATTGTTGCAGACTGCAGGCTCAGGAGAGTCCTTCTGCATGGCCTTACTCTTGATTTATGCTCCTTTGGTTTATTCCCCCAGGAGGGAAATCTCTACAGGGTGTAAATCAGATTTTTTTTTTCCCTTCCATTTTTGCAGCGACTCTGGCTCATAATTCTTTCAAATGTAAATCTGAACATAATTCTGCAACAAGAATGGGTTCTATGGCTAATCATGTGTCTTCAGGCTTTATATCTCTCTAAAGCTTCAGGCCATTTCTGTAGAAATACACAGAACATCTTCCAAAGCATAAAATAGTAATGTCCTGTATCATCCAATTGCTTTTTATAAACCTCTGAAAAGGTGAACATATTTTGATTTGTTTAAGTAATAGTTCTGTGATCTAAAAAGAAGGAAAGCAAAATGTAAGAAGAAATTTGTCCCATTAAAGCTGGCTTTTAATCTGCTTCCTTGACAAATGCAGTTGATACTGATGGTATTTTTCCATTCCTGGCTATTCCCAGTAAGACTGAACGATCTGCTTCTGTCTCTCTCTTGGCTCTGATAATGTTTTTGTACTAACATAACATAATGCCATACAATTAGAAATTATATGTTAGCTGTTAGTCATAGCCCAGTGAGTTTACATTAGACAAAAGAAATTAAATGGGAACCAGAGGAGACCTAGTAAGTGCAGTTTATGTTGCTTTTTTATACTCGGAAATATTGCATTTCTATTGATGAGCATCATTTATGCCCGTATGGGGGAAACTGACAGTGCTACAGGCAAAAGAATCCCTGGTCATTTCTTCCATTTCAAATCTTGCAGAGTTTGTAAATGCAAAGTTAAGCGAGTTTTTCTTCTGTCTTGAAATTGATGGATTGCTTCAAAATTTTTATTCATGCTCTGAAAGGAAATAGAATTATTTTTAGTTCTGATTGTCTGTTGCACTAAATGATGCCTTGTAAATTGTTTTGTTCTAGGGAGTGAGAGCTCACACTGTACTGAGGAATTTCATTCTTTGTGTGTTTGTCCTGGTGGAAGCCTTGCTTTAGAAGGCTTTGCTCACTTGCACCAGTGGCACTGCTGGTCTGGTGGTGACTGGTTAAATCACTCTGTCTTATAATTGTATGAATTTCTGCCTCTCTTGCTCCTGGCTGTGTTCATAATACACTTGTCTTTGCTCATTAAGCATACTCATGATGGCCTAAGATAAAATCAATTGTGCTATCTGTGGCTGAGGTTTCCAAAGCTGCCATGTAGTCTTAGATTAGCTCCACCTATTGCAAGAGGACTCCCAAACTGTCTGATTGGCTCGGAGAATCTCTGGCCTTACATTAATCTTGTGTTTCATACTTCAGTGATATTTGTGTAAGAATAATTTGGATTCATACTAATTGCTGACAGAGCTTTCTTAGACTGAGATAATGAGAGTGGGAGAGATACTTGGCTTTTTCCTTTTCTTCCCTTTACTTATTCCTGCCTTGATTATTATTTATTTTTTCTTGTGTACTTGCAGATTTTAGTGAATGGAGTTCTGGGTAGGTTTTCTCCAGGTGTACCTGGTAATTTGCCTCTGTGATTGTGTAGGTGCACATATGGGCTTTTGTGCAGAAAATATTTTATTTTAAAGAAATGGAACAAGGAGGGTGTTCTGTTGTTCATTTGCTGCTTGTGTTTCTCATTCTCATACGTGTGCAGTAGCTTGTATTTAAAATGTAGAAAATTCTCTCCAGAACAAAAAACTGGTCTTGGAGAAGAGAGGTGGAGTAGGCTGGGAAGAAAAAAGAAAAGGTTTTAGGGGAAAGACTGAATTTTTTTTCAGGTACTTTGAAAATTCCAGAAGTGGGCTTAGCTATATAAACTAACACGTGCATCCTAAAAACATTCACCTTGTGGAAGATAACCTGAAAAAGAGTGAACAAGACAACTTCTTCTCCTAGGTGTAAGGGGAAGAAACATTTCAGATTTAGCCCTCTCATATAGGAATTTAGTAGATATTTCCATTTTCTTTCCTCATAATGTTTCTCATAGATACACATTTTTTTATGCTGTAAATAAACCTTTGTAAATTGCACATGTATTTATCCTAATTTGATTTTAGTTCAGGGTGTTTGCAAGATGGAGTAAATAGTGAATAATTTCTTTCTCAGTGTCAAGGCAAATCTACAAAATGCAATGCTGTGACCCTTTAACAAGTGCTCCAACAGACTTGGTGTACTTTAAAAAAATTCAAAGAGGATGAGGCTAATCCTCTGTAGTAATAACAAGCACTGGTGTGCATGGTCATATTTTGGTGTGAGAGGAGGAATGAAGTTTTCTCTAGGGTAGGTGGTAGTTGAATCTTTACCATAAAGGCTTTCGGAGAGCTGCCACACTCTGCTGTCAGAAATCTGGGATGGAATCTTGAGAAGGATTTTTAGCTCATCCTCCAGTGAGATCCTTTATTCTGATAGAAGGACAGGCAGAGTGCAATAAATAGATGGAACTAAAAGGACTACAATTTTTGGAAATTCTGTAAGTATGATAAATATTGAAACCATTACATGGTGGTGGTGGTGTAGACTTTCCTGAAGTTTAATTCAGTGCACGAAAGTTTCATCTTAGAAACAAGTTTAAGGCCAGGAAAAAACCCACCACAAAAAAAAAACCTGGTTTTGGGGTCTTTTGCTCATTAAGTGTGTCACTAGTAACCATTGCAAGAAAAAGTGGTTTTGTCCACCCTGGTCTTCTCCCTTAGATATCTCCTGACTGCAGCTTTCAGACTGGCAGCTTGTGGTGGTGTCATTTTAAAGACTCTACAGGTTGATTTCCCTGTGGATCTTTTATCAAAATATATCAGTTTTCCTTACCTTTAATACCTGTATTTGGGGGGTAAGATCACTGCAGAGATGTTGTTACTCAGTTGATTCACTGGCCCTGTAACTGGAGTTGTAGCTAAAGGCACAGAAAAGTCTCAGTGCAATTTTGAGCTGTGCAGGGCAGACAGAAAAGAAGAAATGGCTCTTTCCAGCTGCAGCTTCCTTGGTGCACAGTGTGGCTTCCAAGCAACCAATGCTGCATAGATCCAGTCCCTCAACTTCTGAACTTTCAACTTCATCAAAGACTGATTTTGCAGTTGATTTCAGCTGTGGGGGAAGGTTCATGTTTGTTGCTTTCATCTCAAAATATGTTATGGTCTGTATTTCAGACTAAAAATTTCCTGTTAAATCTGAAACTCCAAGGTGACTCCTGACCTGAAGGAAATCCTTTGAGATCCACCACATCTTCCTTGCTTTTGTTCTCAATTTTTAAAAATTTTCCTCACTTTTTGCATAGATTTCAATTTGGTGGGGTAGGAACAGGCTGTACTTTCTCTGAATAGCACACACTTGGAATACCAAAAAGATTTGTGAATTCTTCACCTGCAGAAGAATACTTATCTGTAACATTTCTCCTGATTTTGATCCAGAATCCCTCCACACTCAATGTCTCTTGCAGTTTGCATCTGTGGATTTTATAATTTTTTAAAGGTGTAACAATACAGGCCCGTTCAGATAAAGAATTATTCATATTTTATTTGATAATGAAATAAGTACTTTTTATAGCTGTGTAAGGATTTTATAGATACCTAGGAGGAATTTATTCCCTGGAACTTACCTGTCTCTGCATTACTCGCTGCATTCTGTCAGTGTCCAGGTGTATTTCTGGAGTACCTTTTGAACAGAGCACTCAAAATCACATTCTTACACTGCTATTTGGACAAAACCCTCATGTTTTACTATACGAAAATATTTTGCCAATGTGGTTAAGACAGTAAGTTTATGGAGAAGTGGAGAAGTTTAAGTGTGAATCTCAATCTGGACCGTCGTTAAGGACTGTGTCCAGCAGTCCCCAGTTATGGTGGCTCAGAACTGGGATCCCACTGCTCTTTATTGAGGCTGCAGCAGCAGCTGCTGTAGACAAGGCTGATGTTACTCTGGAT
>VRYO01000116.1:2911220-2948343 GCA_009812075.1 Sialia sialis | reverse complement strand
GATTTTGATCAAAATTTTAGTCAAAAGGGTGTGCCTTATAGGTGTGAAATTACCTTATTAAGATGAAATCCAGTGATCTGGCTGAGATCTGACTGGATAAGCATTCTGTCCTTTCAAGTTCTTGATGAAATATAAGATTAAAAAATAATTAAAACAAGAATCCCTATTCCTAAGCATTTGTGCTTTCCAAAAGGGTTGTATTGTTTCATCCCAGCAGTCAGCACATTTCACTGCATGAAATTCATCCTTGCAATATATATTTTTCAGTTTTCCAACTACCCGTAGGTTAAGGAATCCCGTTAATGAGATAATTTGCATTTTAAATTATACTGCTTGTAAATGAGTGCCTTTCTTCTTGTGGCAGGTTGGTGAGATACCAAAACTGTCAAGGCTGTAGGTTTTGCACCAAACTGGCTCATGTGTCAGCCCCAGTTTCAGCACCCAGGATGCCCAATGATTTTTAGTGGTATTGACTATGGTCTTTAGTGGGTATTGACTGCAAACAGACTCTCCTGCCTTCATACCAAAGTGTTCTTTGACCCCAAATACCCTCTGAGCCCCAATGAAGCACGGGCACATCAGCTCAGGCTTTCCAAGTTTTGTGTTTTTCCCTGGAACATGGAGCTGAATTCCAGATCCCCTTGCTGGCAAATAAAAGCACAAACAAAACAACTCCTTCTCACACTTTTATGATGAACGAAAGTCTGCTGTGGTTATGCTTTTAGGAGGAGGTATGAAAACAGGCTCCTGATCTGAGTGTTAAAAAGGGCTTTATGCCTTAAGTGGCAAATGCCACTCTGACAAAGGATTAGTCAAACTTTGAAGGTCGAAGTGGGGTTCGGGAGCTCTGTCTGAAGCTCCTTTTTTCATCTGAAAAAGCGACCTTCAAAGAGAAATTTCAATACTTGACATGCAGCTTTCCCCTCTCTGTTCCAGCCTTGCAAACAACGAAACAACCAATGACAACAGAGGGAAGGAAGACAAGAAAAGCATGTAAAACAGCTTGCATTCCCTTTCATTCAGTGCTGAGCTGCTCCTCAGGGCTGGGACTTTCTTCTGTTTATTATCATTTTATTTCTTTTGCATATTTTTTGTTTTCTGCCAGGGAGAAACTCTTGTTTTCTATAGAGAGCAGCTTGGAAGTAGGATATCTGATACAGGAGTCTCAGTGTGTGTTAACCAAGAGCCAGATTTTCAGCAGTGCTGTGTATTCCACAGGCTGAATTTTCTCCCCTACCCACCCAGCTGCCACACAAAAATATCCCAGCCAGTCTGGTGTAGTTTCTCTTTGCGTAAAAAGAGCATGAGAAGGAGCCAGTAACAGGCGGAGTGAAATTGCCAAATTATTTAGAAATCTTTTCTGGCTCAGCTCTCTCTGCAGGTTGAATATTTCTAGACATGCAGCCAAAGCTGCTGTGCTGCTGGCCAAAAACATGTCAGATTTCACCAGCTAAGCAGTGCAGGCTATGGGCAGGACGTGGCTGGGAGAGCTCCAAGGAAAACTCAGGTGCTGTAGGATGTGGTAATTACTAATTCAGCAAATAGACTTCTCCAAGTAGTGCAGCATCTGTGTCCCATCTAGGAGGATGTTGGAGCACTGCTCCAGGTAAAGGTTGGTAGGACACATTATGACCCCATAAAACATTTTGGAATTATAAAGAATTATATATTGTACGTCAAAACGGCATCAAGACCTTATAAAACTTGTTACCCTTTTCCCCCACACTCCTGAATTCCTCTGTAACCTGAGGTTGCATGGGCTAAGGTGCTCTCCTTGCTTTTCAGAGATCCGAGCTCAAATTGCCCCTCTGGCATTATTCCTCCTTCCACACACATGCTCTGCCTGCCAAAGTGCATGCCACTATGGCATGGGGCTCTTTCCTTCTTACTTTGACCAGTGATTTTTATCTCGAGACAAGAATTAGCATGTAGGAATGGAAAAACTGTTTTATGAACATTTCCAGCTATAGCTGGAGCTGCAGGGCATAAACTTAATTCTGGGGAAGGAAAATTGAGGCTGGAATTCAGAACCCCACATGGCTTGTGTCTGGGACCTTGTCTGGGTTTCAATTTTTGGGCTTCTTTGGTTTTCAGTAAGCAAAACCTTCTAATAAGGTAATACCTTCTGTTCTGCCTTTTGCTGTGCAGAGTTTCTCTGTAAAACATCAGATGCTTGTCTGGCTCAGTCCTTCCCAGCTCCTAGAATTAGTAGGTGAAGCAGATTAGAGTTGTGGAGAATGAAAGCTCTGTCTGGTGAATAGTAAATCACAAGCAGCACTTTCCTGTGCAGAGCTAAAAGTGTTTATCTCCTTACCTGGGGGAAACTCTTATCAGTGTGTCTGCACACCTGTCTAAACAGCCCTGCAGTGGGGAGAGAGATTTGAAACATGATTTAAACTTTGGAATAACCAGCTTTACACATGTATTATGATGTAAAATCTATGTTTTCAACATGAGAGGGTTTTACTTGAATAAAACTGTGAGGAGAGCAAGAATTAATGTTCACCACCTTGGCTAACACAGGATAAAACCTGATTCAATTTTTCTTCAGGTAGAGGTTTTTTTTATTCCTGGAGTCACCTTATACATTTGAAAAATGTTCCTTTTGCATTTGTGGCACTATTTTGTACTTTTAGTATTGCAGCTTGTCCAAAAAAAGCAAAGTCCAAGCTAACAAAGCAGAGTGTCCTAATAGATTATTTTTGCCTGCTGTTATTCAGAAATCATTCCATGATTCAAAGTGATAAGCTTAAATTACTCCCTCTTCTGACCAGACTTTGATAGACTTTCAGCTGCTCTCTGTCTGAAATCAGCAGAGATTTTCTCATCATGAATGGACAAATTATTTTAATTACTGATGTTTACATCCTAACTTAAACATAAGTCTGTATAAGGAGAAGGGGAAAGAGTTAAGAAAAATTTAGTTTTTTGTGCTGTATTTCCAAAAATACTCAGTATTTTTAAAACTTACGGAGGGCCAAGCAGCTATGAATTACCTTTCTTGTGATTTCTCTTTTTTGGTCATTGAAGATGCTCAGGAAGTTTTACAAATAGGAAATGGACCATTAGGATTTGCTGAAATGCATTTTTGGCCATGACCATTTACCTGTTTCAGCATTGAACTCTGTGCATCCAAAGTTGTTTATTTTTATTTTGAAATAAAAATGTGTAAAGAATACACTTTCTGTAGGTACAAAAGTTCATATTCAGGGCAAAGAAAAGAAACCTTTTCCTTGATGAAATGTATGTCTTGCCAAGTAGGCTGAGAGCAGCTGAGCTTCTGCTGTATAAGGTGATCCTCAGTAGATTATTTTTTTTTTTCTACAGTGATAATTGCCTCTTATACCTGCATCTGAATGAAACACTATCTAAAAAGCTCTTGAACCATGGAATGTCTTCAGTGCTCCTCCAGACAGTTGTCTGGAGCTCTATAACTTTTGAATTCCTTATCTTATTGACTCCTCCATCCTTGCATGCACACACTCCTGTACAGTTTTTGTGCTGGGTTTGAGGTGTGCATCATGCTGCCGATTTTTGTGCTGTCTTGCTCTTTTGCTTTTATATTCTTCCCACCAGGGCTAGTTCTTAAAGGTGGAAGTAAATGGGAAAAGTGAGGCCTGTGGGGTTGAAAACCTGTATTTATGATTTCAGAGTTCCCTCAGCAAAACCTCTCACATGCCCTCAGAAACAGCAAAATGCTGTCTATGACTTTCGAAATGGGATTTTGTAAAGAGCTTCCAGTCTGATACAAACACATAAACAGAAAATGGAAAGAGGTTTGAGCTTCTGGAGAGAAACACTCCAGCTAGGTTGCTGCACTTCGGCTGCAGTGGCACTTTCTGGAGGGTGGAAGAGCTCCATCCTTGGCCCTCTGCAAGCCAGCTCTATTTCAGAAGGGTTTGGGGAGCGAGCACCGAAAAACCTCTGCTGCCTGCCCTCCTGTTTGTGCATTCAGGCAAAGTCCCCATCCCGTGCCTCTGTGCAATATCTGTGTGAGGAGAGCTGGGGAAGGTGAGGGACAGACATGAGGCTCCAGGAAAAAAGGGGAACTATAAGTTTTGCATTTTTTAAAAAATATATAATAATTCTTAATTCTTCTGGAGGAACAATATACCTGCATTAAGTGCTTGATGGGGAATGAGGGAATGAGAGGATGTTGTTCTTTTCAGCTACTTTGAGTATTGCCTGTGTCCAACCCAAGCCTGGAATGAGCAACTATTTATGAGTGACTGATCTGTTGCCACTCACTCACCAGATTCATGTTTATGAAAATGATTTTAATGAAGATTCTTTGTCTGCTGTATGACTTTTCATTATATGTGATTTAGAAATGGCTGCATGAGTTGCCTGTTATTATTTCTGCTCTGTAAGAAGATATTTGAAATTTGTGTTTTTCCTTCCTGTCTTGAACTTCCCCTTCTCTCTTCTATAAATATGTGTTAGTTTGGCTTCTGGGGATATTCTGTAGGTCTTGCAGCCTTTCTGCTTTGCATGGCTGACATAAAAAAGAAAAAGCAGTTTGAATGCTAATGGAATATTTTTGGGTTTTGGTTATGTTTGTAGATAAAAGCCACTTTTGTTTCTTACAAGGCCTGTTCTCAGAGATCCCTAGCACTAAGATCTAAGGTTTTAGTACTGGAACTGATTTGAGCAAGGAAGTTTAGAACTTATTTATATATTTTATATATTCTAAATGAAGTGATGAAATGGGTGAGGAGCCTCAGTCCCTGAAGCCCTCTATTGTATCCCAGCATGTTGTGCCTTCAAGATGTATTTCTGCAGCCTTCCCTGTTCCCCTGTGTCTTCTGTGCATGAATAAAATAAATCTCTAGTGATCCTGGTTGCCTTCTTGGCTCTGTTCTTTAGGTGCCTTGACTGGGCTTTCGATCCCATAGTCACTTTATTGAAACACAGCAGGATCCTTTTGGGATGGCCTCCAAGATGTTCCTTTGAAAGATGAAATGTAGCCACTAATAAGCCATTCCACTTCTTTCTCCCCCCTCTCTGTCTCGGGCAGGAAGCTCTTTGGCTTCATATTTGCACTCCTATAAAAAGTTGGAGATGTACTGTCTCTTTTATTGGAAATAAATTATTAAATATAAAAAATGTAATGCAAGATACTTGACCTGTGAAAATCCTTCTTTCCCTTTTCCCATGTCTCCATTGAGGCATGCTCCTGTAACTTCAGGCTCTAAAAGTGATTACCAAAAAAGGGGAAAAAGGTTACCACAAAAGATTGGGGTAAATTTTGGGGTTTTTTTTCCCTGTCCAACACCTGGACCTCCCCAGAGGGATTTCCCGTCAACTGCAGCCTTTGAGGTTGACCTAAGCTGGGTTTGTTTTGCTTTGAACCAGAGCTGTCCCATTTGGATTTGAATTTCACATGTCCAGGAGCTCTTTACCTCTACCCTCCCTCTCCCCAGTATTCAATTCCCGTGCGCCCCACGGGAGATGTTTGAGGTGGGGAGCTCAGTGATGTTTGAATGGATGGGAATGCCAGGCACTCCTGACTGGGCTCAGAGCTGGCCCTGAGTGAGTGCAGAGGCTCCATGCTGACATCCTCATCTCTGGGTCCCTCTTGTCCTCGCATCACTCCCATCACTGAGTGCTGGGACTGCAGCAAGGCTCTGAAGAGTACCCAGGCAGCCAAAAATAACAGCAATAAAAATAAAGACATTATTAAAGCCAGATACGACTGATCTGAAGTCACAGTGAGTGTAACATGACTCAGTCAAATCCCCAGGACAGTTGGAGACAGAAAGGGAAGGAGAGAGGAAAATCTCTATCTGTTTAAAGTTCTGGGCCCCAAACTCCTTACAAGTCGGCTTTGATAATTCATCAGACGACCACAAAAAAGAATGCCTCCCCCGCTCCAGATGCAACCGTGTCTTGTCCCAGCCTCTTTTTCCACAGCCTGTGCATCTCACCACATCAAGGGGAAAAGAAAATACATTTAAAAGTTCTCCTTATTTAGGTTGGGTAGGTTTGAAACATCCTCCAAAAGCAGCGTGTGTGTGACTGCAGGCACGCGTGTGTGAGGATTTAGACACGTAGGGTTATACTTGGGAGAAGGGAAAAAATTACTGGAAAAAAGCAGAGTTTGCACTTCACACCCAATGCTGTTAGAGAAAGAGGAGGCCTGTGAGCCTCTATTGTGGTATGGTTAAGCTAATTAGAGAAATTAACCCAAAAGGAGTGTAGTGTAGGATGGGTAACTGCACCCTCACCCCATTTATCATACATTCATCATACCCCATACATCAGCCGCCTTGGATGTAAAAAAGAATAACTCAAGGCAGCGCTTCATAAAACAACAAACTCTGCTGGATGTGTTTGGCTGCTGGTGGGACATTTGCTGGAAAGCAGATTGCTGTACCAGGGTGAAACAGGAAGGGAGGAGAAATGCAGGATCAGGCACTGCTGGTCCTTCTTTGCTATCAGGGGCACTGATTAATTCCTCAAGGCTGCTGTTGTTTGAGGTCTGGAGGGGGTACCCTGACCAAGGTATTCCCCACACCATTTGGAGAGTGGCTTTGACTAATGGACTCACAGCAAATGGCAGAAAAGGGGCCAACCAAGCAAACTTGGATCTGGTTTCAGTATCACACAGTGTGTGTGCTTTGTTCTCGGGTTTTTGCTGGGGCCAACTCCGATATAAACAGATGGACTTCAAAGTAGCTGGTCTGAATAAAAACTTACATAATATTTTAATGGTTCAAGTCTTTTGGGACTGTAAAACTAGATTGAAAATTTCAGAAGGTATTTATTTATGCTTTTTGGGCCAGGCAGAGAGACAAGAAATAGATCTGGTTCTGTTTTTTTGGTTGATTGGTTTGTTTGTTTGTTTTTCATCATCCTGTGACTTCAAGATACTTTTGCATTTCTCACAAGGGAAGACAAGCTGCTTTTGAAACTGAAGTTGTTACCTAATTAAGAAAAAAAATATAGTTGGGTTTTTTTTTTCTTTTGAAACTTTAGTCTTTCAAGACTGGATACACCTTTCTTTTTTTGTTTTTCAGTACAAAGGAATCATGTCTTGCTGCTGGATTTAATTTTTGTCAGGTTTTTGTTATTATCTTTTTAAATTTCATGTTATCAATTCTGAAAATTATGATCTTTAAAAATGGTCATGTGGTAAAAATGAAATGTCGAGAAAATGTGAAAATCAAAAATTCAGAGGAAAATTGCAACATCTAAATGTTCTAAATGGGGGTGTTCTTTTCCTTTCCTTTTCCCCCACAAGCTCTTTGTTTCTATGAATTGCCTCCTTTTGCCTTTTATTTTAAGGAAAGGTTAATGGGAATTTCTATAGGCCACTCTGAGTGCAAGAAGTTACCTGTGGTAAGCCTGTGGTTCTGCTCCTGGCTGGAATCAGGCAGTGCCAAATGGGAATGAGGCATGGGCATTTCATTGCTCCTTTTCAAACCTAAAAAACCCTTGAATAATCTTGTCTCTAGAGGAATGAGTGGATCTGATACTGAATATTTAAAGCTCAGTTTGGAGTATTTCATGTTGTTTTAGTCCTTTGGCCTTGCAGAAGGCCTGCTCCTGATGTGCAGATCCCAAGGGATTTTAATGGCAGCTCAGATGGACCAGCTGAATTTTATTCTGGGTTTTCAGACAAACTGCAAAGCCAGTATTTGATGTCCTCATTCTGATGAACAACAAATCATGTGATTTGTCCAAGCTCTGTCCTGGAGACACAAGTTGGGGCAGTGTCTGAAGGATTTCCTCTGTTTGCCAATGTAACCCAGGAGCGCAAGATGAGATTCAATTCAAGCACTTCATTTGCTGGTGCTCTGTGTTACTGGGCTAATACCACAGACAGAATAACCACAGTCTTTCAGGATGGGATTGATATCCCTCACAGAGCCTTCTAAGTGCTGCACTGTATGCCAGGCTATAAAAAGATGTTTTAATTTAGTAAGGCTACTGCTTGCACTTGTGTCAATATTACTTTAAAAAGTGTTTGGGTGGAGGTAGGGGGAGATGTAAGAGCAATTTTGGACCAGATTCTTGGGATCCAGTCAATATATAAAGTCAAATCCTGAATCAGGGTTTATACACAAAATGGAAAATGAATGTTCTGAAGAAGTTTTTGTGAAACACCACCTAGCTCTGACAAACTCTTCACCTAGTCAGTTATTCTCATTATTCTCATTGCTTTAAAATCTGAACACCTGGTAGCTGACATGACTTATGTCTGCCACACACATTTTATTTTCTATTTCCCCAGTGGAGCAATATGTTTTATTTCTTTTTTAATGTACATACTGCTGTTGCCTGTATTATAAAAATATTAGGCTGCATTGGTCTGCTCTGGGTATGGAAGACAGGATGTGATGCTCTGATGTTGCATTTATTCACTGGATGCAGGAAAACCTGAGTACAGCACAAAACAAGATGTGTTGAAGAATACATAGTCAACAGAAACAGTCCCTGTTTTCTAAATAACCTGGATTTGGATGGCTGTATTTAAATGATGGATATTCTTAAATGCTTTCAGAATCCACTTTTAGCTAAGGCCTTTTCTAAAATAATTTTCTGGCTAGGATTTCCGTATGGAGTGAAAGGAGTTACATACCAAATTTCAGTGTTAATGTGTAGGTGCTGTAGGTTACTCTGACCATGGCTACCTACCTCTTGATTATTGCTGGAAGACGTGTCATTTAAAACAATTAAAGCATTTCCAAAATGTGCCATCTCGTTCCAGTGCAGCTAAACTCAGTGAGCCATTGGGATACCAAGGATTTAGGATTTTCAGTGCATGCCCACACCTCGTCCCTCCTTGTGTCTCCCACTGGGATAAAGTGATGTGCAGTGTCACGTGAGCCTGGAAGGTGGGATTCATTTCCATGAAGTGTCCCACTTTTATAAAACTGTTTATAGCTCTAGATTTAACATTGAACTGATCTTCCTAATTTCTAAAATATGTTAATGAAGCTGATAATAATGAATGTCTAGTCTATGTGCTCTGTAATTTAATACCTGTTTGGAACTGTATCCAAACACAGAGCCACACTTCTGACCTTGGAGCTACTTTTTGTGCTGATATTATTCCTTTCCTAAAGGTCCTTATCAGCTGTGATCTATCAGGTACAGCCAGCCTGGATATGAAAGTCAGTCAGTCTCAGGATCTGTTTCAGTGGCTTTCACAGACACCTGAATTACTCTGAGAGATGTTTGCCCTTCCTTATCTTTCATTTTCTGTCTATGTCCTCCTGGTCCCATGCAAGAGACTCATTTTTGGTTTGGTTCTGGTGCACCTTGGCTATTTCCAGAAACTGAATTTGACTGTGAACCCTTCAGCAAACAAGAGACTGTTAGGAGGGCAAAGAGGTGGTGTTCGACTGAACCTACCGAAGTTTAAGATTTAATTGGAAGGATATTGTTGGATTGTTGCAACACATTGCTTTTCTGTATTTCCATATGTGATCCTATCTTGGGGTCATTTGAGAGCAGTCCAACTGATGACTTCAGCAAGTATCTTAACTAAATTAGGATCAGGCAGTGACGGAAGAATTCTGGTTGTGGCTGGTCTGTCTTTTGGAAACTAGAGCATATTAGCAGAAACCAACAACAAATTTTTTGTCATGACTCTGTTGGGAAAGGAGAAAAACTTCCATATTGCAGCATCTCCTACCTCAAAGTCAAGGATGTGAAATATCTCCGTTGGCCACCACATCATGAAGGACGATTTATTGCATCTGTTTAAAAACAACTCTGTGTTCTCTGGGGCTCTGTCCTTCACCAGCAGCGCTTCGGACTCAATGATCTAATAGATCTTTTTCCATCTCTAACTTTTGTGGCTTGCCATATGCAGAGATAAACATCTTTCTTTCCGATCAGCGTTGACGGACAGACTTTCAGGCATGGAAACATTATTGTGTGTGTGGGACAGGGGGAGGGGAGCTGAGGCCATTTGCTGAGTGTTATTGTCTCCAGGGCATGGGATTATTGGAAAATGATAAATAGCTGGGCAGGCAAAGGAAATATGAAAACCCTGTCATGGAACAGAGATGCCCAAGATTTCTGTTCATATTGCAGTGACCAAAAGAAATTTACATTGGAAAAACCCTCTTGCCTTCAGGGCTGAATGTTATGAACCTTCAAAGTGATTCTTGAGAAGAAAAGGGGTTGGGAATGAAAGGAGTGGGAGGGATTGCCATGCTGTTTCCACGGAGCAGGGGTCACTGCAGAATAACATTCATCATCTTGTTGGTGCTGTTCTGAGAATGGGAACAAGGTGGGAGAGATAAAAGCAAAGTTGAACTGCAGTCTGGCATTTGTGGCTTGTTCTCCAGTCCCATGGGAGCTGAGAATGGACTAAATCCAAACTTTTGTCTTCTGGATTTCATTCAAGGATTGTTCAGCTGGCCTGCGGACTGGGTGCCTTTACTGTAATATCTTGTTTTTTCCTTCAACTTGCTTGGACTTCAAAGTTCCATTGAAATGTATTAGTCACAGGCATATGTATAATGGCCAAGTCTTCTGCCAGGGTAAGTCAGCATGGGTCTGGGAGAGTTTATAGCACTTCAAGTTTGGGCCTAAGAACTAAGATCTTGGCCATAATTTGTGCCTCAAGAAAGTAAGGACAGAGCTCAGTCCATCATTGACATATAATTATTTCCATTTGGGTCTATATCCCATTCTAAAATGTCACCAGATTTATTCTCATTATTTTAATTCCTCATTCCTGGATCAAAATGAAAAATCCCTGAAAAACAATAAAACACCTGTGCCTGGGAAGGCTGGAATGTCCATGAGGGTGAACTGAAGCAGTCTCTGCTTCCTCTGGAACCAAGGAAGTGGCCAAGCTGGCCATGGGAGGTGATTCTCTCTGTTCCTTATCCATGATGTGGGGCAAAGGTGTAAGTCAGGGGTGCTTAGTATGCATAATGACCAGCAGAAGGAACTTGAAAAATGTTTTTTCTATGTTTTTCTATGACACTTGATTTAAAATTTAAAAATAGCTTATTTCATTGGCAGGCTTTCTTTGCAATTGGAAAACAGGAAGCCCTATCTTTGATTCAGTTATTGGAAAAAGTAATTGAATTTAAACTGGAAGCTGAATTTTCAGAGTAACTGAGCAGCCTTTCATCACATGTTATGTTTCCAAATGGGGAGAAAAAGGCACCACATTTTGACATCTCCCCTACCTCCTCTGCATTTAAAACTGCCATGAATTGCATTGCATTTTACATAGGGGGTGATGGAAAGTGTGCATCAGCCCCAGCAGCACGGATCCAGCTGCTCTGTTTAAGTGCTGTGCTTGCTTTTTAATGCCAGTGGCCATTCAAGGCATTGATTCAACATTCCTGAGGCTCCTTGGCTGGGCTGGTGCTGCTTTGTGGTGCTCACCAGCTTTTTGTTCTTGGCAAAAATCTCATTTAAATTGTCTCATTTGGCAGGTCTGTCGGGGAGGGAAGGACACCCTCTAGCATGTCACAATCCCTGTTTAGCTGTCAGTGATGTGACACCTTGTTGTCTCAGGGTGACTGAGAGCTGTCATGAAGGTGAGCTGTCCATATGAGAAATGTTCAGCACTTCACTTTGGGGCTTCTTTGCAAGTTCCCACTGTAGTGGTGGAGAGATGGATTATCCATGCAGAGCTTGAGGATTCAGTGGCTGCACTTGGCTGTGCTGGTTGATCTCAAGAGCTGCTTTGAACTTCTGTGTGCTCCTAAAGCCCCACAGTTTGCATTCCCATTTTCTCTCCAGAGATTCACAATGTCTTTAAATCATATTTAGTGCCAGTGCTGTCCTGTGGAAATCCCTGACCACAATATCCACCCAATGCTCCTTTTGTAGTAACACCTCAAAGGCTGGTATGAGAGAAACTTTGCTGCACCAGGCACATAAAAAATGCAGTGTTCCCCAAGTAGGGTTCCATGTGCATTTGGATGTGCTGACAGCACAGGCAGATTTTGGCAGTTCAAAGACCTGTGTAGTTGTCCCAGGACTGGCACACGGGAGTGATCTCCTGAGTCAAGGTGTGAAGCTGGGCAGCGAGCTGGAGTCAGGCCCTGAGGCAGGTCAGACACAACAGTGTTGAACCATCCACTGCATCAAGAAAACCTTGTTCCAAAAGTTGCCAGAGTATTTTATGAGCTATGGACAGGGCTTTCATGTCTCTGAAGTAATTATTAGATGTGCTTCAGAATGGGAAGAAGCAGCAGGGCTGATAGCCATTGCTGCCTGTACTGACAGCTAGGCTGTTGTTCCAAAAGCACAGTGGTTGTTTGAAGTTGTTTTTCCACTCCTGACATATGGCTTGCACTTGAATGGGGAAATGCCTTGCTCCCAGCAGTGTCTCTGCTGGGCACTCACCAGAGCTGTGGGATTAGTGCCACCAGCCCAGGCCATCCAGCCCAGTGTCCCATGCCAGCCAGTGGCCAGGCCAGATGCTCCTTCAGCAGGAAGTTTATGTATCCTTGAAAGGACAGCTATCAGATAACTTGGTGTTCAGGGAGACTTCTTTCTTTTCAGTGCAAAGCAGCTTCTGCCTTGCAGCTCTGCAGCCTAATTCTGGGATTTGGATGTCACACAAAGCAGTTTTTCTGGGATCTGTGGAGAATCTAGTTTAAACCTGCTCACACAGAGCCTTAAAGGGAATTGGGGACCTGTGGATTTTACACTGTGGCACAGAGGACCCTTCTCTTGGGACTGTTCCTTTTTTTCTATACTTCTCAACCAATGTTTTCCATTTGACAACAGATCTTTGCACTGGCCACATAGTAAAACCAAATAAACAAACAAAACCCACAGTTTCTTCTTTCTCTATAATTTCTGACCTGAGATGACACAAGCTGTGACTGGATCATGTTTCTGTGCACACTGCTTGCACATTAAGGCCATAGTTCTCCTGAAGACAGCTGCCAGCAGGATGAGCCCATTCTGGCAGGCTGGCTGTGGGCTCTGGCAGGCTGGCATCCTGTGGGATGCATTGTGCTGGCCCCTGGCAGTGCAGCAGCACCTCTGAGTGCTGCGTGTGGTGTTCATCCTGCTCCTGGAGGCTTTGAGGGACAAACCTTGTGCTGTTTGCTCCCTGCTCTTTCTTTCAGCCTCCTGAGTAGCTGTGGCTCCCCAGGCAGTGTTTGTGGTCTCCTGCTAGCACAAATCCCAGAGGTCTGGAGCAAACAGCAGCAGAAATGACAGAGGCTGGACCAGTTGGGTCACAGCTGCCAGCTCATCTGCTTCTGGCGTTGCATAAAAACACGTCTCACTTTGCACACGACCAGAATGATTTACGATGTTTTCCCTACCTTTATTTTCCCCCCTTGTCCATAATCCTTTAATCTATTTACCCCCAGCTGAACTGTCTCTCAGCCCTGGATCCTGCCTGTCCTGGGACATGGAGGCACGCAAGCATTTTCCTATCAGATTAGAAACCCACTGACCGCAAAATCTTGGAAACTCTACTTCTTGGTTGTCTCTTCTCTTTTAGACTGTGCAGAAACTTTATCAGTGCTTCAGTTATTAATAGATTATTTTGCTTTTCTCAATATTTAAGGCCTCGTGTGACCCTACTAATAATTTACAAGAATTTTTGTATGTCTGTGTTTTAATTCCACTGGCTTCTGTGTCAGCTGATGAGCTTTGATTGGTTGGGTTTACCTAATATGTAACCAAACAGAGACAGCAACCCAGTGTGGTTTACTCAGATATGTAGTTTCTTTCTAGGCATATGATTCATCGTCTGTGAGAGAGGCTGCAGCTGGACAGCAGAAATCTTGCAGGAGCACAGACAAAGCGAGCTCTCTTTTCATGTAGCCTCCTTGATGCAGCTTCATATCTTCCAGTCTGTTCAGAAGTTTTCAGAAAATTAATAATAGTAGCTTGACAGGATCACAAAAGAAAAGCTGTGAAAACTCTAGAATGTTTGGGGGGAAAAAAGGAAAAATCATGTTGACCGTGAGTTGGCTGAAGAGCCTTTCTCAAGATGTCTCATAAGTTGGATGTAAACTTGTCTATAAGCCTCTTTTTGATAATTATAAGCAGTGGCCAGCCTTTTAATAGTTATAATGTAAACCATGCAGCAGTAACTGATTAAATACACACATGCATTCAATTCTGAGCCTGAAAATGTAGGAGAAAATGTAGACCTTTTGCAACTCCTATTTTTCTAAGGGAAATCCAACTGCTTGCTGTCAGTTTGCCTTAGGAAGCCTGACTTTGGGTAGGGAACTGGAATCTTCTGCCATACAACTACATATCAGTGCAGCAGCAGTTCTGAATTAAAATCCCAGGTCCCAGATCCAGTGATAATACAATATTGCATGTGGAAAAAGAGCACTTCTTTAGGAACTAAAGAGGGATTATTTTAAACAAGTATGTGTGTGGGTGTTCACACACAAAACCCGTGCATATAGACACTGTAGAAAAATATTGAGGCCTTCAGCAAGCTTTTTTTTTTTTTTTTTGAAACTGGAAATGAGACGTAACCTAAATAGCAAGGATAATTAACTATAGGAGCAGTTTACCAAGGGAAGTGATAAATCCATCATCACTTGGATTCCAACTTCAGATCAGGTTTTTCAGAAAAAGCCTGTGGGTCAGCCTCAAGGTGCTGCCCTAAACCATATTTACTCATGCAGAAGGGAAGCACAGTCTTCCTCCACCACTCTTTAACCCACATAATGTTGGTGGTTGCAGGAGGTTTTCACAGTATTCCTCTGGTACGATTTTCTCCCACCTCCTGTTTTAAAGAGCTTGTGTTGTTAGCAAAACAGGGGGGAAAAATACTGATTTGTGTGCATTCTGTGCTGTTTTGCCTTTGGACCTGCCACCCTGGTTTTGCATATTTATGTCTGCACTGGGTAAAACTTGATGTTTCAGATTTACCTGTGTCTGTAAATCTGGAACAAGAGGGCCCCTCCAGTGATTACCTGGTGTCTGGTGAACTCCAGCCAACTTTAGTTTCTACTGATATCCATCTCATTGCTGGTCACCAAAGTGGCTTGTGTTTCTGGCACTCCAGATACAATATTTAAATTTGTATGGCCATGAATGCAAGGTTACACATGGTGTGAAGACAGCTTTTTGTTGTGTTTCATTTCTTCGCAGTCACCTTTCAGTCTGGCCCTTTGTGCACCATTTCTTACATCATCTCAGAAGCTCCAGTCACCATCCTGCACAGTCTTCTGTGTCCCAGTTGAAGTAGACACAGAATTTTCCTGTCAAATTTCAGCTATTCTTGCAAAAATCCAGCACTGCTCCTGACCTCTCATAGCAGGCTGCAAAACTCAATATCTGCTAAAGTCTGTTTTGTAGTGCTGGAGTGTGGGTGAGGAACCATCCTGAGGGTGTTTGAGGTTCCCTGTGTAAGGTTGGGATCTGTCAGTTCTGGGGTTCATGGTTTTGGGAAAAATACTTCAGCCTGGTGGCATGTCTGTACCTCCATCTGTGAGCCTGAATTTGGGGATCTCTGGTGAAATGGAACCGGAGACTCTTTTAGTGCTAAGGATAGCTTGGCCATTTTTGGTTTAGCCCATTTTGCTTGAGGTAAAAGCATTGACTTTGTGAGGGAGATTGAGAATGTTTTAGGCTTTGTAAGGAGAAGACATGCAGAATAATTTTGCTGGCTTCAGTATTTCATAGCAAGGAACTTGGTCCTTTTCTGTTGTTTTATTTTACTGTGCTTTCAGATTTGCAAATATATGATCAGGGAAAGCCTGGTTTTGGCTGCCAAGGAGGATGAATTAACAAATACTGGAGATGTAGGATTGCACTGACCACCACAAAAGACAACAGGACAAATGTTGGTGCTTTCAAGTCACTCTCTTTCCCAGATTCAGTTTATCCACCAATACCTTGACACTTCTGTTTAATCTGGCTCTGTTCCTTTGCCTGCATTGCTCCTCCATTTGGGCCAGGAGAATTCCTTAAGCCCAATCATTTATTTCAAGGTTGTAATTAAGGTCTTGTATATGTTCAAACAGATCACAGGCAACAGGGGCAAGAGATGTCATCCATCATAATTTCCACAACCTAAAGATATTTTCTTGGTTATACCATAAATTCTTTCTTTTATTATTTTGTGACTTGGCAGAAACATCCTTTTAAAAGTAGGCCACCATGTCCTTTCCTACATTCATTACAAGTGGGCTACCAGGAAAGCCCCAGACTGGCAAGGCCTCTATTTTTGGTTTCCTTCTGCAGCATGAGGACAAAGTTTCCTTCAGATACAGCTCTATCCAGGGAACTCATCCCATGGACTACAGCATGTAATTTCAGTTAAAAAGAGAGGAAAAAAAAGATGAGCTCAATCTCCAGCGCCTCTTCCCTGTGTGTATCTCTGCAGGTCTGTGCAGGCGCCAGCAGCCACCACTCTGCAGCTAAGGTTGCAAAACATCTTCCATTATGACTCTGTTTTCAGTGCTTTAGGGTCTTTGGAAAAAAGACCTATTAGGCTGGAATTTTTTGTTTCTTGGTGGCTGTCAAAAATTATGGCCTCTCCAAAATGTTGGGCAAAGCCGATCCACTAATTTCTCTTGTGTTATGTGAGAGTAAAAAAACCTCTGAAAACCCAGGCTGTAGTAGGGAAAAAAACACACACACACACACACACACACACAGTCTAATGATTTCAAAGTAGCAAAATAAATATTTCTAAAATCTACAAAGGATTTCAAACCCAGGCTCCGAATCTCTGCACAACTCAAGTCTCATTGAGCAGTGCAACATTTACATTTGGAAAAAAGGTTGGGATTTTCTCTAATTTTTTGTAAGAAATGAATATATTGATAGCATCTGCATTGAAGTTATGCCCCATTTATGCCCTTAATGATCTCTCATCGTTCGTGCTACTTAGGGGATTACATCTTCCAAGTTGATACTGGAAGATATTTCATAAGGAGTTGCTAATCACAGATCTGCCTTTTTTGTTAACTTTGGAACATTTTTTGCATTGTGTTCTTTGTATGAAGCTTTACTTTTGAAAGGGAAAAGTGTTTATTTTGTAAAGATGCTTATCACAACAGAAGCAGATTTTGCAGTGCTAATCTAGTGTTGCAGGATGCTGTCTCCAAACTCACAATTGCATCAACGAAGTGAATTTTATGGTCTGCAACAGCGTAAAGGTGTAAGAAAGAGGACTGAAATCTTCTAGAGCTGCTTCTGCTCCAGAACACTTCAATAAGCATTAGAATTCTGAGGAAGCTGCTAGTAACAAGTAGGAATAAATTGTGTTTTTTAAATGTGAATGGTCTTTAAAATTTTATTTCTAAAGTCAGGATGGAAGAAAAGTAGTTAACTAAATATTATCTAATATAATACATGTTATTTTAATCTATATTTCAGTATCATTTTGAAGCCCTGGTGTAGTGTAACATTCCTGCAGGTATGGCAGGGAGGGACACAATCTACAGACCAGCAACTTTTAGAGGGGCAGGGCTCTATGGAATAAAAATCACCCTGGAAATCTAGAGAGAATGATACCTGAACATCCAGTACCCTAGAAGATTGTTCACCCCCAACTTTTAATTCAGTTTTTTGTGTGTGTCTGCTGGAACTGAGTAGAACTGAATCACTTGTTAAGCCTGAAATAAAAACACCCCTTGCTCTGGCAAAGGGTTAAGTTTGTGAGGAAGGTTTTGGAAACATGATTACAAAAGAAAAAAGCAAACATAAAGTTTGTGAGGAGAAAACTGAAAATACCTGGCGTTATCTGTGATCCCTCCTGGAGCTCCAGGAATTCCTGGGATATTCTGAGCTGGTCCAGAGAGGGGTGGTTTGGGAGCTGTGTCTCAGACACACACGGAGCTTGTGCCCTGATATGATCTCCTCTCGTGGCTCCAGTGGGTGCAAACCAGTCTAGAGAACACTGTGGTGACTCTCCTTTTTCCTCCCACTCTCCTTAATTATTTTTTGTGGAATTTAGGACTAAGCAGAACTGCTCGTATACTCTCTGTTGCATAAATGCAAATACAGCCCTGGTTATGTGTGCCAGGAGCCACAATGCACATGGACTTCATCCCTGATCCCTTGCATCCAGCTCACTTTTCTTCCTGCTCGATCACTGGATGTCTGTCTCCCAGGCAGGGTGGCTTGTGTTGAGGCATTTTCATGGCTTTGTTGCAATTCAAATGGCTTTATATGTCTATATTTTATAGCGCCTTTGCTAATGTCTGAATTTGAGTTTATAGCTGGGTTTCCACAAAGACCACATGTGATGCGGTAATCTGGAAGGTGGATTTGGCTCTTGAATGATCTTGTTTTCCTCACTTTGTCAGTGTAGTAACCAGAGCCCCAAATGTAGCGGCTTCATCTACTCTAGAATGAGCAGTTCTGTCCTGATCCCAAGAAATTAGTCTTTTTCTAGCAGCAGGAGAAAACAAAGGGAAAACAGGAAGAACCACTGGTTTTAGATTTATATTTTGCAGATTCTCTGCTGCTTGGTGTACAGCTCTGAAACTTCACATTAGTTGTTAGTGAGTTCTCTTCACAAGGCAGTCGGACAAAACAATCCCTTCCCAGCTTGAGAATCAAGGACCCCCATTACCCAAAAAGCAGAAACACCAGTGAGGGAAAGGGGGCAAGCCAGGGGCTGAGACTTCATGGCCTGGGGCTGTGCCTGGATAATTGACCCCAAGACATAGATGAACCAAAACTTATAAAAGTGTAAAACTCATGCCCAGGATCCATCTGGGATTTGATTTGGGTGCAGCCCCATCCAAGCTCTTGCATTGCCCAAGGTAAATCCTTTCAATAAATTCCTGTTTTATTCCTTTTGCTCTCTCTGGTCTCTGTTCCAGCTCAGCCTTTCCAGGCATCCCCAGCAGTTCAGAAAACTGAACAGATTGTGGGTAAACCCAGCAGAGCACTTGTGGACAGGGGCAGTCTGAACCTCGCAGGTGCTCATGAGTAGGAGTAACCTGGGAAAAATGAATGCAGAAAGTCACCAGTGATAGAGAAAACAGAGCTCTGTTCTGAAAAGAACTGGTGCTTTGTAAGATCTCCCCAAAGGCATCAGAGGGAGTGTTTTTATAACCTCTGGGGGCAGAGAGGGAATGAAAGAGGCTGCTCACCTGTTGGGTTATTTTAAAGCAAGTGTCTGGATCTCCTGCTGGCTGTGCACAGGGAGGGGAGAACTCGACAGCTTCTCTGGGTAATCAGTCTTGTGGTGCTGTGCCCATATTACACCCTTGTCACTCACACAAGTTGCACTGCCTGTGCTGCATGACGAGTCTATAAGGTGCCTAAACCCATATACAGTTACCTGCTAAAGGGGTAAATGTGCTCCCATTTGAGAGTGAGAATCAGTGCTGTCCCTAACTGGGATCCACTCACTGCCACCCAACCCAGGCAGGGGTGACCCCGGCGTGCCGTGGGATAAAAACCTTATTTTTCCACCAGCACTGGGTGCTAATTGGAATGGCACTGCATTCGTTCTGAGCGAGGGTGTGTGTTTGAACAGGGCTTTTGGCAGGTTTGCACCCTGGAGAAGCTGGCCATGAGATCATGGACAGGCTGTGGCCAGCCTGGATACCTCTGGGCTTGCCCAGCCAGGGCTGTCCCCGGCAGGATGGAGTGTAGGAGAGAGTATGGAGCGACAGTGGGCTGGACAGTCAGGACAGACGGAGAGATCTCTAAAGCCAGGTCTTGGAACTTGTGGTTTATTGCAAAGGGTGTGGGTGAAATGGCCCTGCCTGGAGCTGCCAGCTGCAGCTTGGAGCAGGGCAGAGAGAGAGTTGGGAGTAGTGAGATTTTAGAGGGCTAAGGGTTGTAAGAGGTAAGAGAGAGAAAGCTAAGAGGCAAAGCTAAGAGCAGGAAGTAAGAGAGCTATGTTCCTTACAATAAATCTTCTTCTGTTGAATATTCTAATTTCCAGTGACCAATCTAATACAAGATACAAATCCTCTAGTATTTACATACAGCCTGTAAGAATTATTACATTACCATACTGTGTTACACTTTAAATCCTAAAAACTCCTCTTTGGACCCTTTCTGCCAAGCCAGCAGGGTCTTCTCTGATCTTTGGACCTGTCTGCAATCAGAGAGGATTGTTCAATCAAGAGGGGATCACTTTCAGTGGCCATCCTATTGTTTTCTAGTTATTTAGTAACAAAGGTTTGGTATCTCAAAGATGGCTTTCATTTCAGTCTCGCTTATGGTTTCTCTATTCTCAGAATCTTTTGCCAGGCAATCATATTTATAAGGTTTTCCTGATTCATCCTCCCCAACAATGGGGCACACAGAGGATCCGAGCACTGAAAGGAGAGCAGTGACAGGGACCCAGCAGCACGCTCTGCCTCTGACACACCGGCACACAGCGGGGCAGGGTTTGCACGGGCTCTGGCTCTGCTGGTGGCTCTATAAATTCATACAGGTTATAAGCAGGGCCAGCTTGTTTGGAGAGAAGCAGGAGCCAACCCGCAGAAGAGCTGCTTTTGAATTTTGGACACTGAACAAAGTTTTAATCTCCAGTAGGGCCCGCATTTTTTCTTTTCCCAGCCCTCCTCTAAACACTTTCCTTTATTTATTTATTTTTCTTTTCATTTGCTTCTGTCTCCTTTTACATTCTTAGATCTCTAATAGCTCAAACATGACTGGGCTTTGGTCCAGGCTCCTGGCATGCAATGCCAGCCTTTGCCGGTCTTGAGCTGACTGCAGCAGCCCATGGCTGTTCCTGTGAGCAGCCAGGAGTGAGCAGAACCCAGGCTTTTCCAAACCAGAGGGGGAAATATCCTGATACAGGAGCTGTGCACATGAGAGGCCAGTTTGGGCCTAAAAATAGCAACAAAAAGACTGAAGGTAGTTGCTTTTTTTCTCATTAAGATTTAGTGTGAAAACTTATTCTGTATGAATTAGTATGTTAATAAAACAGGTTTTAGTAAAAAGTAATATATTAAGAAATTAAATTGTGATTAACATTGATTTCTAAGTGTTTTTGTTGAAAAATGCATAATCAAAAATCTTTGCATTCAGCAGTGTTTTGACTGAAGATGCGCTGTCTATGGTGTTGTGACTGAGAGCTTGCAGTCCAATCTGTAAAATAAAAAAAAAAAAAAAGAGATTTTTGGATGGAGATGGAGGCACAGGAAAAGAACAACTATTGCCATTATCTTGCTTAAGAAAAAAGGTGGTCAAATAAATTAACTGTTCTGGTATCATCCAGGAGGTCTGTAGCAAGCTGAAAACAGAAAACAAAAATTCCAATTCCCAGTGAAGTTCTTCAGCCATTAAACCGTCCTTCTTTTTTCTCCCATTCCTTCTGTATCCCTCATTAGTGTAGTTAAAAGGGTCTTGCTACAATGCTTGGAGAAATATGGCTAATGTGTCATGGGTTTATTAATTTTGTCCTTCTTTTAAGGGCTCCATGTCTGGCTGAATTCCCTACTGTTCAGAAAGCCTCTTTGGAGGATTTCTGTTTCTTTTCTTGGTTTTAAATGTTTTTGTCACTGTGTGGTTATACTGAAAAGGAAGGTGGAAAGGTCCTGAAGTAGAACTGAAGACAGTGATGACTGTGGTGGTCCCCAGTTCCTGGTGGTATTTGTTATGCACTGCAGCCTTCATTTCAAATATTCAGATTTGTTCAAAGGTATTGAGCTCCTTTGAGGTGAGGACAGAGACAGATTGATTAGATCTACTGAAAGTCACTGAAGATAGAGGCGATGTGCTGGCGATGGTTTGTGTTACTGCTGAGGGACTCTGTGAAATTGTGCTGCAGGTCTGAGGAAGGAGACTTTGCTACTCTGACTTTACTACTCCTGCCAGTATCAGGGCTACAGCTTAGGTTAAAAAACTCTCACTTTCTAATCTGCTACAACACTGATTTAACAAATCACTGGTACTTGGCTTCAAAGAAATGTGCTGCCTTTTTTCTTATTTTCTTTCTTCTTTTTTTTTTTACCCTTTGCCTGCATTAATCTTGCCTGAGCTTTGCCTGGCATGGCTTTGCACTCATAAAAATTGTACTTCCATTTTTGCCTCTCCAGTCTGCTTTGAGAAATAACAGGAACGAGGTTTGTGACTCCAAGGGGTGGCTGTGTACACAGGGTAAGACAAGGGGTTGCATGTCTCAGTTAGGAAATTGCAGATGTAAAATGGCCTCCACAAAAATGTTGGCTACATATGAAAATAAGTTTTAATGGTTTAGTGGGTATTAAGTTTTCATGGGTTTCGTTTAGTCACCTTAAACTGTGTGCATTTGTCCAGTAAAATGGAACATTTTGGTGACCCTCTCTGAAAGTTCATCTTCTGCTTTAATTTCCTCAAGCAATGTCAGGGGCTCCTTTCAATTTCATGAAATCCCAGAATGGTTTGGATGGGAAGGGACCTTAAAGCTCATCCAGTCCCACCCCTGCCATGGGCAGGGACACCTTCCACTGTCCCAGGCTGCTCCAAACCTCATCCAACCTGGCCTTGGACACTGCCACAGCTGCTCTGGAAATCCTGTCCCAACCCATTGCAGGGCATGGCCAGGTCAATTAAATTAAAATTTATATAACATTTGTCCTGTGCTCTAAAAATGTAGTTTACAACTAAAAAATTTACTTTAAAAAAATTAGTTTAAAAAGCACACACTCTCTAGTTACAAACAAATGTCTCAGATTGTGTTAATAAGAAGTTGATAATTGTAATAATAATAGTTCTTACTTGACAATAGCAAGTCAGAATTAGTGGCAATTAAATGCTTTAAAAGAAATCAGTGTGCTCAGATGAGAAGTTCCTAACTCCCATTTCATAAATAGCTCCTGCTGTAGACGCTGAGCAGGAAGAGCTGATTTGAAACAGATCTATGGTGGAGCTGCAGTCCATCCGTGGAGACTTTTAAGTCCATATGGCAAGACTGCCTAAGGAGTCACATACTTTGTGGAAAGATCATGCAATTAATCAAAAGAAGTAGTAGTGTTTTCAGTTAATCTAAATTAATGTAGTGTTTTTTTAGGTGAAAAAAGTGTCCCCACTTCAAAGAACAGGAAAAAATCTTCAGGGTTTCCTGTTTATTCTTTTTGTGTGTGTGGCTGTCACAATCCATATATTTTTAACTATTTTATTGAATAAAATCTGTTAGTTCTTAGTGACTGAGAAAAATCACATGATTTAAAAATAACAACATGCTGTATCTTTAATATGGTTTTCCTCTATCAGATACACAGCACCCCACAAAGATACGAGGAACAATTCAGTTTCATTATCCTTACTAAGTGGAGGGAAGTTAGTTTCTTTTTCTTGTATGACTTTTAAAAGTTACTATTCTGTATGGTTGGATTAAAATCTGTATTTCCATAGATATCCTAATGTCAGTGGGCTTTGAATTCATTAATCTTATGTATTATCCAGTCCATATTTGAGACTTATTCTAAATGTAGAAGTTTTGTGGGCACTTTTGGTTAAGAAGATGGATGAAGTAGGAGCTGGATGTCAAATCAACACTTGTGCAGCAGAAGAGCTCCTGCAGATCAAAGTGCAAAGTCAAAGTCCTTTTCAACACAGTTTGGGGGAAGGGAGGAAAAAAAAAGCTAAATATGAACTCTCCTGGCTTAGCTCTTTGAGAGAGCTGCTCTGAGGTGTCAGGCAGGGCTGTGCTCCTGGGGAATGCAGAGGGGATTTCAGGATGGACTCTGAAAAATGTTCCCTAGCTTCTAAATACACCAAACAAAAAGGGCCACAAAATCTTGCCATGGAAGGAGGTGGCTGCTGAGGAAGGGCTTGGGCAGAGTTCCTGTGCTGAGGATGCCTGTGGTGGCAGGCAGAGGACGCTTGTTGACTTGCCACCCGTGCAATGCTCAAATGTGTTCCAATAACTAATCAAAAAAGTATTTTGGCTTGCTTTTTTTGCGGGTTTTCCAGTAGAAATGGTTTTCTTAGCTTTCAAACTTTTAAAATATTTCTCTGCATTGGAAAAAAATGTATTTTATATTTGCTGAACACTG
This sequence comes from Sialia sialis, assembly GCA_009812075.1. NCBI lineage: Eukaryota > Metazoa > Chordata > Aves > Passeriformes > Turdidae > Sialia > Sialia sialis. The sequence continues at coordinate 2,924,464 of VRYO01000116.1, read as the reverse complement.
GGCACATCAACTTTTCCCAAAGTCCCTCTTCTTTCATGGAAAGTGGATCCAAGAAAGATGATGATGAATTTTTTTTTCTTTTTTTTTTTTTTTTTTTTTTTTCAGTATTTAGAAACCCCAGTGAAAGAAAAATACCTGATATTAAGAACCTGAGACTCAGAGATCTGAGGCCACTTTCCAGCTCTTCTCTTACTATCTTGCCTAATTAAATTACTCAATCTGTCCAAGGCTGAGTTCCCTGCCTTAACTACAGGCACGCTGCCTTTTCTTTGCCTTTCACTTTATCAGGGAGAAAGTGTCTTGTTGTGTTTATAGAGCTCTGCTGGAGCCTTTAGCTGCTTTTGTGCTATGAACATAAAGAGCTGACACCCTGAGTGCTGTGGGTGGCTGGGATGAAGCTGGGGATGGCTGCCTGTGATTCTGTGCAGGCTGAGGATGCATGGAGAGCAGGCAGGCTCAGAGCCAGACTCTGCTGTGTGCTCTCTGTACCATGGCACCCTCCACGGCAGCAAATTCACCTTCTCCACCACATCTTATACAACCAGGACTTGGGCAGGGCAATTAAATGGGATCTCTTAAGTGGCAGCAAAAGAATGTTAATTGATGTGTGAAATATAATTATCCTCCTGGGCTCCTTGGCTTTCTTTTGTTCGTGACTGCTTTTGATTAAACAGCTCTACTTTCTGGGCCTATTGTATCCATTCACCCACTCCTTTCTTCCTAGAAGCAGGCCATGTCTAAAAAAGGCTCTCTACTTGTGCATCCCAAATATTTCCCAAGGCAGGGGAAAAAAAAAAAGGGGAGGGGAAGTGAAGGCAAAAATCAGTCATCCTGCTTGGTATGTGGGTCCTTTGCTGAATGCTGTTTTTGGGTTGGAGCCCTGCATCTGGACTCCAGCTCATGCCAGCTGAAAAGGAAACTTCTATTTTGTTTGCTTAAAAGGCAGCAAGTCAAGGTTTAAAAAGGCAACCTGAGGGGATTTTTCAGGGGCTTGACCTGATTGATCTGGAAAATAAGTTAAATGAGGTGTGGCCAAGAACTTCTTAAAGCAATCAAGCAAATACTTTCTTACCAAGATGGTCAGGAAGCAGGAGGGTGGGATACTGTATGTTCTGCTAAGCATTGCCTCTAAATCATTTTCTGTATTTTTGTCCTGGTGGTATCATAATGCCCTCCATATGCCTGATTATAGCCATCAGAACATGCAGTAAGTTGGATTTTTGTAGAGAATGTTTCTTCTGTGTGAACAAACGGCATCGTGAGAGTGGGAAGAAACCAGAACTAAATGTCCTCAGTGGTTATCTCCATCTTGGGTCTCTGGTTTTTTACTATTTTTTAAAAAAACTTTGAAGGGTATTAGGATCACAATTAAATAATTTTCCTTTTTCTTCCCCAGAATCAACAAAATTGGGTTAATTTCACAACTATAAGGCACACTGGATTATAAGGCACACTTCTGGGTTTCGATCAGAATCTTAGTCAAAAGGGTTCACCTTATAGTCGTGAAATTACTGTACACATTTTTGTGTTAAAAGTCTGCTATGGAGGTGTTGCTGGTTAGCCATTTGCCTTTCTGGATACAAAGCCATGTGTGCCCATTGAAGTCCATCCCCAGAAGTTCTGTTGAGCAAGACAAGTCATGTTCAAATGAAGTGGGAAGGGCAGGGGGTGACCAGCTGAAACCCCCCATGGCCAGGTGACCAGCTGAAATCCCCTATGGCCAGCTGGAGTTCAGATGTCCCAGGGCAGCTGAGGGTCCCTGGCTGTGCTGGGGTGGGGGACAGGGACAGGAAGTTTGGGGTGTGTCTGGTTACCCTGGGCCTGCAATTACACCAAGCTTTTCTCAAAACCACAAGACATACAAGTCAGGTGCCTTCTTTCCAGCAACAAAGGCATGTTTGCACATTCCAGAGTACCCCAGACTCACAGAAAATACAATAATTTCCCAACTATAAGGTGCACCGGACTATAAGGCTCACTCTTTTTTTTGCAGTGAGGATCCGCGCACAACAAAGTAACGAATTAGTAACAGAATGGCGCGATCGCGGGGTTTACTGGCAGCTGCTCAATTTGCAAACATTTTTCACGGATCGGTGCAGCCTTTAAACGCAGCCCCAGGTGCCCTCCCCATGCTGCGGGCCCCGGCACTCCTGCCTGCCGCCGGGCCGGCTGGTGTGGCTGGCAGCTTGGCTCACAGCTTGCACTCCCAGGTCGGCAAATTTCCGAACTTTGCCCATATATGAAGCACACCAGATTATAAGGCGCACTTCTGGGTTTCGATCAAAATTTTAGTCAAAAGGGTTCACCTTATAGTCGTGGAATTACTGTACTTGTTACTCTTCATATGGGCCCACCTGCCTTGTGAAACTCTCAATTCCTTATATTTTTTAAGTGCTGGTAATTTTTCGACTGAGAACATCCATTGGGAACAGTTTGAATATATACAGGATGAAAACATCCTTTCTTTTGCGGCTCAAAATCGTCTGTTTCATTGGCTAATCAAGTTATTCCTGGATTAGAATCACTGAATGAGTGTTTCCTAATAACTGTCCAATGCAATTGATGAAACTGTAGTTATTACTGATCCCTATTTTTTCTGACCTCTGTTGTAATCCCTCCTTACTCCCTTTTCTAGGAGTCTGTTTAGTCTGTCCAGTCCTTCTGGGATATCTCTGTGCCTGGTTTTTTGTCTGATGTACATTTTGTAATTCTGCTGAGGCAACCAGAACTGCATTTGATACTCCAGATATCAGAGCCAATGGTCATAAAAGGAAGTGCTTTTTCTTGCCTAATTTCTAACTTTCCCTTTTCTTTTCATCTGCAGCTAAGAATTGGTTATATTCTGACAAAAATACAGTTAATTCTCTGAGATTAGTTCTAAGTTGACCATCCTGTAACTTGGGTTCAGATCGTGTTTTTCTTTCTGTGTGTGGTTTTGTCAGTGCAGATACCTGTTCCTTATGCAGACAGTGGTGTGGTTGTTAAAGTGGTGTTTTCATAGCATTGGTCAGAATTGAGCAGCTATCAGACAAATTACAGTCCCACAATGGAGTGCTCTGAAAATCAAAGGTTGAAGCTGCACTTTTAGTATTCAGAAGCAACTTGAAACCACGTTCAGTACATTAAAAACGTACAGAGCACTGGTTTACTCTAACATCCCATCTCATTTCTTATATTTCCATTAAAACATTTTGAATTTTTGCCCCCAAGTGACATGAAAACATGTTTTGAAATGTTATGAATGTCTGGCAAATGATTTGGTTTTGGATTTTTGCCCACCAATATTCCTGTATGGCCCACGCACTTGAGCAAAACTTGTTCTTGGTCTTTTAAGGCATGAAAATAATACAGCTATGGCTGAATTATGACTTTTAACTAAAGAAAATAAAAAAAAGGAATCAATTTGAAATACTAAAAGGTCAGGAGGCAAGTGAAGAGCAGTGAGGGAAAAGATGAAAACTGGTTCTAGGAGGAGCTGAGAATGCCAGAGGGAAGAAGCAGCTTAGGGTTCTGCTTCCCATGGCTTTAAGGAATGATTGCACATCTTTCTGCTTTTCCAAAAAATGCTGCCATGTGACCTGCCCATCCAAAACGGATTTGGTAGGAAATTGCAGGCTCTGCTTCTCTACAAAACAGAGAAGTCACAAAACAGCTGAGACAAATAACACCTTTTCCCAGAGCCTGGAATGCCACATGCAGACCCCGGGGCTTGGGGTGTGCACAAATCACTTGAACAGCAATTGGGAAGGTGGGTGTTTGACTTTTTTCCTGGCACAGAAAGAGAGGGATGGAGAAAGCCTCACTTAGTGGAGCTGCGTGGTGGAGACAGCCACCAGATCCCCTGACAGCACAGCTCTTGTTCTAGCTCATTTAGCACCACAGCCCTCATAAACCAGAGGGAGTACAGCGAGCCTAATGTAGCGTGAGGAGCAAGGCGGGGAGCGCCCGGCGGGACAGATTTACAGCTACCTGATGGGCCTCAGCGAGCAGCATCCTCCTCCCCTGCAGCCCCATCCCCTGCATCCCCATCCCCTGCATCCTCATCCCCTGCATCCCCATCCCCTGCATCCCCATGCCCTGCAACCCCATGCCCTGCGTCCCCATCCCCTGCATCCCCATCCCCTGCATCTTCCTCCCCTGCATCCTTGTCCCCCTTCAAGCCGGCCCCGCCTGCTCTGCCCCTCTCACACACACAGGCTCTTGAGGATGCACATCTTTTGTTTTCCCTCATTGAAAGTGCCAAGATGCATGTCAAATGCCTGGAGCAGTCTCCTGCTTTATAGTTTCATTGTAGTACTATTATGACTTATCTAATTTGTTTTTTCCTCTTTGTGTGTGTGTCTCGCTGCTTCCACTGCCAATGTTTATGTCGAGCAGAGATAATCTCTTTGTATGTCTGTCTACATACATATCTTTATTTTTGGAGGGGATCTGAAAGAGGCCTGAATATTTGCCTCAGCTCTGTTTTTTCAGGCAGCTAAAAGAATTCTAGAAAGGGCAGAACCAGCCCCTGTTCTGAGCACCATGCTGTTGTGTTAATGATTGCAGTTCTGTAGGATCCCAGCAGCATCTCTGTTTGCTCTCAAATTTACACAGCTGTATACTGCAGGTAGAAATTAGTTTAATAGACACTGAGGTGTGTGTAATGTATGTGGACTTGGCACCATTCTTTAGAAAGGAATATTTATTGATTTATGGCTTTCTTGTACTAGAGATGATCAATTTTTTAATCATACTCATTAATTTTTTTCTTACATAATTGGACCAGAATTAAAAATCCTCTACACTACCATGTATATAGACTAGATAGCAGTTGGTGGAATATTGAATCATCATCAAGTGTTTTAGGAAACTGCTGTATAACATCAGCAAGGATCCACTAGACATGAACTCAGCCAGCTGGAACTCCATATTCCCATCACCTCTGTGCCAGGCTTGAATGTCAAACATGAGCACAGACATGGGAACAAACAGGCTGATTTTACTGCTCTGAAACCTCACCTGTGTGTCCCTGCCCTGACAACCAGTGCTGACCTCCCTCTGCCCCCTTGGTCACACACTATCACTGTCAGGGGGTGCCACCTCCTCAGAGCATCCCCAGCCAGTGCCTGCACATGCAGAGATTCCTTGTGTCCCATAAGAGGAATGTCTCATGTCTGGGAACTCTCCTCTCACCACACTCATGTTTTATATTCCTCTCAGACATCCTGGGCTACTGTTTGCAGGAAAATTGCTTGGCATAGTAAGTAATGCACTGTGCTGGATTTCCTCCTGTGCAGCAAAGGCAAATTGGTCCAGTCACTTGCATTTCCTTTCGAGCAGCTCCAGCTGCTTTGGCACTAATTGTCAGTGCCAGACTGAAAGCTACAGCAAGGAAATCTAGACTGAGCATTGCTGTGGGGCCAGGACCTTGGTTTTGTGACTCATCCATTGAGAGAAACACCCACCTAAAAAGACTAATTCTGAGATGAATTAGGCCCCATGTAAATGACACGAGAGAGACTCAGCCAAAACACAAATCCTGTTTCCACTTGTTGTAGGAACAAGGGAAGTGGGTCTGCCCCCAGCCGCACAGTGAATCTGGGGCAGGACGTTGCAGTATCCTTTTTCCTCTGCGTTTGCCTTTGCTCCTACGCTTGCCCTTCCTTTAGGACCCTTCTAACCTTTCAAATGGGAAAGGCAAGTGGCTTCCTGTCCCTCATGTTTATGGAGTGAAGTGGTTCGGGCTGGCTTTGAGGCAGGCTATAGATTTCCTGGCACTCGTTCAGCCCTCCTGTCCCGGCCTTCTGTGCAAACAATTCTGCCGGCCCCACCTCTCTCAGCTGCTGTGTCTTACAGGAGGCACTGGGAGAAGCTTTTATAACCTGCCAAGATGTGTCCATTTACCATGGGATGAGTTCATTTATTTCCTCGAAACCTGGAGAGCTGTCTCTCTCTCTTTTGAACAGGTAGTGTCTTAGAGGCTGAAACAAAAAGGAAGCAATACCTGACCAGAGGGTATTTGCTGTCACAATGAATAAATTGGGACTCTCTTAACATCTCAGCTGCTGGTAGTAAGTTTATGTCCTAATTTTGCTTGCTCCAGATAAGTCTGAATACTTTGCAGCAGAAATGAAGGGACTGAGACATGCCTTGCCAGCAGTGCTATTAACCTGACAATCTGTTGGTTCGTTCTGGGATTGAAATCCTGTGGGAACGACTCTCTGTCTCACAGCAGGACTGACACACAATCCCATGCAGCTGATTTGCTGTGGACAGTGCTCAAATGTTGAAATCTCAGACCTTCTAAGTACAGGGCTCCTATGCATGGGCACACTTCCTGCTAATCTTGAGGCATAAACACTCAGTGGCTCCAGACGCTTGAAGAAATAAACACACTGACTCAGTATTAATATTTCATCACAACACACTAAAGTTAAACCTCACTGATCCAGAGTGACCTGCAACCACTCAAGAAAATGTTTCTTTTCTCTTTTCTTTCTTTTTTTTTATTTTTTTTTTTATTTTTTAAATAATTTAACTTTTTACGGGGAGAAAATAAAAGGAGAGGCTATCCTGCATGGCAGGCTTAACATGGATAAGCAGAGCTGTTTCAAGCTGGAGCAAAGCTGCTCATGTGCAGAGATGTTGCTTTGGAGAGGTTTGTAAGTTCAAGGAGGGCAATTTAACAGCTTTGCTGCTTGTCTCTGCCATGGCAGGTGAACCAGACATATTTAGTGTTATGGAGTATCAGAGACACAATCACTACATGCTTAAAACAGCAGCTCTTGTGAATAGGACCTGCTAGTAGCTGCTAGAACACAACACAGCTTTGAAAACATTCACACTGCTGCCATCTGAACCCCCAGTCTGGTCAGGGGCAGCTGCAGTGTCCTGTGAGCTAAAAAGGGTTTTGCTATAAGAATGTTCTCTGCAGCTGGTGCTCAAGGAGTTTCCAAGCAGCATGGTTTGAACTAGATGTTAACACCTGCTCTCAGACACTCTGCAGATGGTGGGTGCTTTTTGTTGAAGGCACATTATCACCAGATCAGAACTCGCCACGAGGTCGGTAGGAAATCTCTCCTGAGCCTGCTCTGCAGAAGGGATGGGCTCACATCCCATGCTGGGAAGTACAGTGAGCCAGGCAGGGTCAGGAGATTGGAAACTGGTCTTAGACACTCACCTCAGAGTTTCTAGGCAGTTGTTAACACACGCTTTTGAAAGCTTAGAACCAAAAATTATCATCTTTTCCATGAATTAAGCTGGCTGTATGTAACCTGAAACTACTCAGGGTGAGCCAGTGTGTGGGTTCAACCTCATGTGTCATCTAGCTAGCGAGGCATTCACAGCCACCTTTTTCTGTGTCTGTAACAGGATAAAGAAATTGAATTCATCTAATAGTGGGTTCTTCCCACATTGCTGTTTTGAGTTGCCGAGTGTGTTAAATCAAATCTTAAAGAATTATTTAAATTGCCCTGCTTTGTAATTTAAGGCTTTTTCTGTCGTTTGCTCTTAATGAGTGATGAGCACTCCATGATCTGCACATGAAGGGTGTTTCAGGTGTCCATCTCAGAGCGACAAAACCAAGGAATGAACAGGATAAATGATTCCTTTAGAGCAGAGTTAGAGGCAGGCAGCCTCAAGGACCACACGAGGCAGTGGAGAGCATCAGGAAAAATTGTGCAGGGACATATTAACAACACTCAGCTATAGCTGTTCCAGCATTTTATCCGATTCACAAGGGCCCCGTAAAACATACCAGGGGAAAATATAAAAACTCAAGTGCAATTCGAACAGTAGTGTCCTGATAAACTCAGGATCAGCTGGTTTTGATCACAGCACAGTTTGGGGCAGGAGCACCACTTGTGCATTATAAGAGAGGGTCGGAGGAAGCTTTAAGCAGCTGTGCTGCTATATTTGCTCCCTCTCTGTATTCAAACCTTGGCTGGAGAGCTCAAAGGAAATGAGATGTGTTTTGCATAACCCAGTTGCAATCAGTGGAAGCACCTACTAATCTGCTGGTACTGCTTCTGACCTTTTCAGGATCTGACTCCTTAACAGAAAAAGAAAACATTTTTAAAAGAAGAATAGATGTGTTTATTGGGGGGAGGGGGTGGGTGAAAATTCAAAAGGCATTAATGAAAAGATAGATGTACACAAAAAATGGTGTGAGTTTTATTCTCCTGGCCAGAAGGACCTGAGCTTTTCCATAGAAGTGTCTTTTTACAGACTGACCTCTCAGATTATGTTTTACACTTCTTGACTTTCACTGTTTTTGGGAATGCTCATAACAGCACATCCTGATGGCATTAAAAATAAAAGTCATTCCATTATATCAGCAGTGTTAGATTTGTTAAAGTGTGGTTCTTCCTCTAAGAGTTGAAATGTAAAATGAGGCCAATTGTTGTGAATAACAGGATGAGGAAGACCTTGAGATGTGAGGCTTCAGTGTTGAGAACTTGCAATAATTATGGTCATTCACATAAATCACTACTAATTCCCAAACTACCTTGCCTCTTCTGATGCAAATTCCTATTTAGTAAGGCTGCATAACAAGAAATAAATATCCTGAATTATAACGTAGTCTGTTTGCCCCCACCTCCCTCCCTGTTTTAGCATCCATCTGGGAATCAGATCTTCATTTTCTCTCTCATTTTCTGCCTTCTTATTTCAGGGTTTAAATAACCAGGCAGATCTGCAGAAAACAAAGAATTCAGTATATGCAGATTAATAATTGGATGTGGAAAATGGGTATCAAATGTTGAATGAAAAATCTGCAGGGGATTTGGAAGCCTGTTGTGTGTTAGTGAGGCAGGTGCTGAATGCTTCCTGAGTTACTCTGAAGAGCCTGCTCCTTTCCACCAGAGCCCAGAGCTCTCAGGCCTCTCACCTTCCTTCATCTGCCAGAATGGGCAGTGCTGCTTTGTACTGTTCACCTGAATGCATACGCAGAAGCAATTAAATCATTCCACTTAATTGCCTTTCAGGATTACAGTGCAGCTCTGGGTTCTAGCTGTATTTTCTAGCAAAAAAGAAATAAAATTAAAAAATGCTCTGGATCAGTCTTTTCAAGAGTTTGTTCAGGATTGTGAAGGTGCTGTGGTTTCAGCCTTTATGTGGAGGTGACTTCCTTAAAATCTGTGTGTGTGTGAGGAAAGCCTTTCTCCTTATTCTGAGCCATTCTCCTTCCATCAGGGCTAAACAGCAGGTTTGCTCCCCTATGCTCCCCTCTCCTTTGTAAACACAAAACCCCTTAAACAAATAGTGGACAGATCTTTATTTTGCTCCCCTGTTTATTAGAAGGACTTCGCTAATCCCTGTGTTTACGAGTCAGAGGGTGTGCCAACCTACAAGCGGAGGGAGTTAATGAAATTCATCTGCTCTCTATTTTCCACCAGAATTAAGGGAGGGGGAGACCTGAGCAGGCTTCACCCTAACACAGAAATATGACTGAGAGTGGTGTTTGCAGGCACACACTCACAGGGAGCAGCGGGTGGGAGGAGGTGAAGCGGCCGAATGGCACAAATGTAGGGAAATATTCCCCCTTCAATTAGAGTAATTAAAAAGTAGTAAAAATAAACCACCCAAAGGAGAGTCCGGCCAAAACAAAGTCTTAATGTACACTTATGGTTTAAAGAGTCTGCTGGAGGCCACCACCATGTGTTGCCACAGCCCTCTTGTGTCTGCCTGTGAGTTTGGGCAAATCCCAGCCCAGGAATGAGGTTGGGGTGGCTGTGGAGCTCACTGCAGCTCGGTGGGACAGGGCTGAGCCTCCTGGGCACAGCACGCATCAGAGCTGCCCTGCCAAGCTCCACTCCCTGGGGCTTTCACTGCTCCAGCCTTCTGGGTGCCGCTGGTTTGGCACGTCAGATATTAGGAGAAGCCACTGAGTTGATCTGTGGAGGGAATTAAAACTTGTCAGAAAAGCTGGCAAAGCCTATTTGTTTTTCTGCAAAAGTTGCTGCCCCATCCTTTTCGTTGCCACAGGGCTATTTTTCCTTGTCCTCATTTTCTGTGCAGTTCTTGTTTGGGTTCTTCCAGTTTTCCTTTAATTCCCTGGAAGAACAGGCAGGGTGAAACAGCTGTTTCATTGGTGATTCCTCCCTAGTAATTCCTTTGTCAGCATAGATGTATCTTGTCATGTGAGCTTCACAGAAGCTCGGTAGGGACCAGTCCTGCTGAATTCCTTGTTGTACATTTCCTAGAAGCCGCTGTCCTGACCCCAAATGCATCTTCATTAAATGTGGACAAGCACTTCTGTCAGCTTGCCTTGTGTTCCCATGACGTGGGAAGACAGAGTGGCTGGGGAATGAGTTAAGAGTCTTCAAATCTGTAACTAGAGATCTAAAATTATGTGGAAAAATATGGTAATTTGAACTTCTGGGAGATGCACCAATCTTTGCCTGCAGTCCAGAGGTTCTGTGACTGACAGGCTCAGTGGCAGGAATTTTTGGCATTCCCAAAATACTGGGGTCAGTAGATGATAGTTTTTGGTTGTAATCCTCAAAACACTTCATGTGATAACAAACATGTCCTTTCTAAGGCTACCCTAGGAAAGAGGACCAAACTGTGACTCTTGATCTTTGCAATTTGAAAAGGATTAAGATCTATAATTCTTAAGATAGGACAAGTTTTTTGAATTATAAACCATTATCAACTCTCATGAGACAAATCTGTCAAATCTTTAGGGGTACTGACACTTGAGGCAGTGTTTTATTTTTGTTGTGGGGAGGCTTAGGGCTGCATCTAATAATATCCCTTCCATTTGATTATTGATTATTCCTGAATTTTTAGACATCTTTAATTGGAGAGCTTAGATGTCAGGGATAGGACTGCTCTGAGGATTAGAGTTTGCAGTAGGTCTGTTCTCTCTAGTGAATGTTACACAGATGCTGAATCTGGTTTCAGTGTGCCTGAGAGCTAGAGCTGGCTCTGCATATGCAGGGGTGAGAACTCCAAGATGCCTTAGTTTGGGATTGATAACTATTTTTTAAAAAATCATCATCTTAAGCATCGAATAAACTCCCAGGAATTGTCAGATTTCTATTTCTTTTTTTTTTCCCTTTTTTTATCTGTCTGTCCACCACCCTGCTCAGTCTGTGAATTCAAGTATGTAGCCCACTGTACACAATTCATTTTTAATGTGGCCGCATCTGCAGCCACACAAATTCATGACAGCTGCAGTTTTGATAGCTAAACCAAAATACAACTGAGTAATGAGAAATAAATTTATTGTACACTGGCCATGTTTGAAAATCACTGCTTTGGACGTGTGTGTTTTACAAATAATTAATAAGATAGAGCATGCACATACTCCCATTTGTGCCAAGTGCTCTTTCCTAGCTGGAGTCTGAAGTGAGAGGGCAGGAATGTGCCAGGCAATGAAATGTCTGCGTACACCACTGTTTTCAGAGAGACTGTCAAAGGTGGACCCTGGGTCTGTCTTTGCCTGGCTGGGGTTAGAAAACAAGGAAATGTAAAAATTCCTGATGTTCACAGAGCCCTGCTCTACCACCCCTCACTCAGCTGAGCTGGTGGGCAGCTGCAGAGTCAGGTTTTACGTAAACCTAAATCACTTCTAGTTTCTGCCCCTGTTTGTGGGATGAGCCTTTGTTGGACCCTGCTTCAAACAGAGCTTGAAAACAGCAACTTCCATTCCTGTGATGTGTGTAATACAAGTAAAAGGAATTTCTAAAGAACTTGCAAGGAGCATCCAGGTAATCTGCAGTATAGCTGAACCATCAGGTTTTTGTTGCTCGTGCTGATTGCTCTTTCAGCAGAAAAAGTCAGGATTATATTGGGCAGGACTAACTTCCTGCACCCTCATTAGAGGCAAACTGAAGCCCTGTAGTTTATAGTCTGAGAAAATAGGTCATCTTTAACATTGTGGGATGGAGTGCATGGCAGAGTCCATGATGATACGTGCAGAGTGTGTTGGTAAAGATAAAATATGAGCTGAGGTCCATCTTCACTCTGAAAAATGCAGATTGTGACTCTCTAGGAAAATTTTTCCAAAGCTTGTCCATTTAATGCAGTGACAGTGATGCCTTAATTGCTGGTCATTTAAGTGGTAACACAAGTTACTGCAAGACATATTATTAATGTGGTATCTGTAGGTAAACTGATGAATGGAATAAATGAATTTTTGTTGGTTTTTGCTTTTTGTACATGATGACATCTTGCTGTTATAAAGTTGTGTTCAGATTATAACATTGGAATGATTTTCTGAGCCAGCTTGTGAGTAGTGAGGTAGGTTCCCTGGCACAGAACAGAGGCAAGGATCAGTTACTGGGAGGGAAGAATGGTACCAGTACAGATGATAAGGAATCTAAATTAAACCATAAGAGAAGAGAGAAGACGACGCTGTAATATTTAAAAATGGCAAACTAAATAATATATAATTTACAGAAAATGACAGGGTAATGCTGGGACTATTTTTAAATCAACAGCAAATTAGAATTCAAACCTCTGATAGGTTTAACAGATGGTCTGGATCCTAGAATCCGAAACCCACACACTTCATTTCCCAGTATGTTAAGAACAAAATAATGCTGTGCAGCCTTTGCAGAATGTTTCTTGCTATTAAACTGTGTTGGAGATAACTTTTGACCAAGGAGGACTGAATTTGGAGTGGAAAAATAGAATAAATTGGTCCAGCAAGAAAAAACAACCCCACACTCTGTACCAGGGGTGACTGTGGACATGTTGCAGCTCCTAGGCAAGGGATGTGATTCCTCTGGGGGCTCGTGCAGCAGAATTCAGTGTTTTGTAGTCACAAGAAGTGGATGTGTCCCCTTCCTTGACTCCAGTGGATTTCAGAAAATGTTCTCTCATGTCAGCCATAGAGGGAGGTGTTTTGATGTGACTGGGTGATGATGGGGATCTTGCTGAGCAGCACCCAGCTCTGAGGGTGACCCTCAGTGGCTGAGCACACCACGTCAGTGTTTAAAGCAGAAATTACCACAAACTGTTTTGACCACGTTTAAACCTTCAAGTGAATAACATCTCATAATGAGTATCTGTTATTGTTTAAGGAAGGCTCAGGAATTGAACTGGAATCTAGCAAATTTTGGTCAAGATGAGAACGTGACACAATTTGAGGAGCAGCAGCACAGCACACACATTCCTCAGCTCCCTCCATTATGCGAAACTTTGTTTTTGTTTTTGGGTTGGTTTTTTTTTGTTTGTTTGTTTTGGTGGGGGTTTTTTTTGTTTGTTTGGGTTTTTTTGGTGGATTTTTTTTTGTTTTGTTGGTTTTGTTTTTT
>VRYO01000116.1:2895046-2911094 GCA_009812075.1 Sialia sialis | reverse complement strand
CACCCCTGCAGTGCTTCACCTACTGCCCCTGAATCACCAAATAAGAAATTATGAGTTGCTTCAGCAAATGGGATCCATGAGCCTTCTGATCCAATATCCTGCCTCCATCAGTAGCCAGCCAGGACACTTCAGAAGAAACCCTACACGATACCCTATAGCCAGGGAATTGCATTTTGTATGGGTGAGGTACTTTTATCTCAGGCAGTTAATAATTGGCATCTGTCCAACCATATTTTTAAATTTTTATTTTAAATTATTGTTTTGATTATCAACGCCGATGACTAATTCTTTTTGGATCTTTAGAAATACATAAATCAATGATAATTTATATGTAGCATTCTACTGCATAAGTTGGTTGTAGGCTTCACAGGAAACAGATTTTTTTTTATTGGTTTTGAATGTGTTTTCATTCATCTTTACCTGCTGTTTCTTTGTTTCTGTTTTATAAGGGTAAAAAAGAACACATGTGCTATGCTCTCTGCTGCTCACTCTTCCTGATCTTCTCACTAAATCAAGTCCTTTCACCAATATCATATGGAAGTCTTTCCCTGAATCTGAAAAAATCTTCCCTTCTCCATTCTTGTGCTGCTTATTTCCGCCACATCTGGTTTTGAAATGGAGTGAGGAGTGAACATAGCCATCCAAGGAAGGGTGTGCCATCAATTTACTGAATGTTATTAATATCATTGTTTTCAGATTCTTCCAAAAATTGACTTATTTTCAAAATACTACCAAAATGGGTGTGTGCAGAGCAGAATGTGGATTTCAAATACTATTAAATTAATTAGATATACTTTCCAGTGTTATATTAATAACCCCTATTTTGATTGGCAGCTTAGCTTGATATCACCAGACAAATCATCTACTTTCCCCCAGGGGTGTGCTGGATGCAAAGAGGTATAATGGCAGGAATTAGTCCGGAATAATTGCAGAGACAAAATAATTCCACATCTGCCTGTTAAGACGCAAAAAACCATGGGCTGGATCCTTGGCTGGTGTGTCACAAATGGCATGATGCCACTTTACCCCCGTGAGGGAGCTGACCATCCCCTCAGTGCCCTGTGCTGGAGGGGACCTGTCCCACAGATGCTGGTGGCTTTGGTTAGTGACAGAAACCTGGCTGCTCTTCCAGCTGCAGGGAATGTGGGATTCGTGAAACTTTAGCAGGGTTGTGGCAAGAGTTGCCCTGAGATTGCTGATTCCATTCCTGCTTTTTGTTTTGTTTGAGTTGGCTCGCTGGGATTGTTTTCCCTCTCTGCCAGGTGCAGAGTTGAATGGCAGGCCACACTCAAAAGCTCTTCTTTCACAAATCCACCCACGCTACAGATTTCTGTGTTTGTCACGTTCTGTGACATGTAGCTCTTGGAAATATGCAGCTTGGAAATAATATCCTTGAATCTGAGTGTGCTTGGACTAGTGAAGGGGAGATTTTAAAGTGTCCAGAAAGGGCAGGGAGAGAAAACTATAGGAAAATAACAGGGAACCTTAGATTCCCTTAGAGTAGGATTGAGCTGGAGCACATGAGCTCTGTGAATTTTGAAGATGCAGACCCAATTATGAGACACCATGGTCATGCTGAAATTAAAGATGAGCCATGGTGCCAAATAAAGATATCTTGTGGGATTTCAATCAGATTTTGAATTCCCCACAACTATGTGTCGTGCTCCTGGCATCCAGTGGTGTGTGTTTGCTCTCCCCTCCAGCTGCACTACCCTCCAACCTTTCAGATTTATTTTGTTTCTGTTTCCAGTGATGCCTTTTTTTCTGCAGCCAGCAGCCAAACCCAGGTCACTACAGCAGAGTGGGATGAAGTTCCTATCTGAGTTCACCACAAATGGACAGAGTGAGCTGAAACATGAACTGTCCATTCTCTACTCAGAAATACTTTGGGGATAGAGGAAACAAAAGAAGAGCTAGCTCTGCTCTATTTGGAGAAATAAATTCCTGGCTTAAAAATTGGGTTTGTTCTCTGGTCCTCTCCAGGACCTGCTCTTCTCCTTAGTCCTTACTTTACACCAGGTTGTGTTCCTTGACTTTGCAGCAACTTACCTGGAGTTTGCATTGGAAGCATGGTAGAGAAGAAAAGAAGAAATAGTTTTCAAGCTAACATGAAGAAAATTAAAGGCAAAATCCAGAAAATTGTGGGGATAAAAGGAAAGCCAATGATTTGGGGGATTTCATAGTGTTTGGAACAAGATTCAGGACTGCAGTGATCACAAATAAATTCCTACCTTTGTTGCTACTAAGATTACCACTCAAAGGGAGGGAAACTGGAAACTGGATTGAATCTAGCATGTCCTTATCAAAAAAATAAAATGAAATGCAGAAAGCCCCATTTGAATGAGGTCTGACTCTCCATAGGTCGATATTTTGGCACAGATTCTGATGCTGCCTTTTCTTTAGTTTTATCTTCATGGTGACTGTCTCAAAAACAAGAAAGGAGATGGACTAGGGAGAATGTATTTTATTCAGCAGCATTTATTGCTAGCATTAGCTGTATATTTTAAGCTGTTTGAGATGGTCCTGTTTCAGCCTTTCTTCTTATAATCTACTAGAAAATATTCTAGTGGGAGTTTTTAATAGTACCCTTTCGCCCATAGCTCTCTGATTTTGATTATGCATTGCATTGCGGGTGAAATTTGGGTTAAAGATAATTGTAAATACGGTATTGATATTAAATGATGTTTTCCCAACATTGCAATAATGCTTGTTTTGTTTGCTGGAGAGTTTATTACTTTTTGATCAATAGCATGTGAGATTTGTGAGGGAAATTAGCATAGTGAATAACAATTAGGAGAAAAATCAATGGCATTCAGACAAATAAGTGACTTGAAAAAGTCCCATAGGCACACATATACTCACACAGATTCTTTAAAGTGTAATACATCTCATTTTGAATTCCAGGAGAGGGGAGAGCTATTTGGACCAGAACTGAAACTGATGGCAGTAAATTGAACTACTGTGGGGCTATTTGTTGATACTTAGTGTTTCTAATAGCTTGGATGTATGACTGCTTCATTCACTGGCTCCACGAACTTCCTCTGACTTCTCCCAAGGATTTTTTTCTGCAGTTCACACCAGCCTGCTTTCCTCAGGTTACCAACACCGTGTAATTTTTGTGTCACTTAATATACTTACCTTTCCCCTCCACACAGTAAACTCCAGCTGCCTTACAAGGCCCAGGAGGGCTTCAAATGAGATAAACCATTGAAAAAGGTCAAAACAAACTGAAGTTGTTAAAAATAGATTTAAGCTATGCAGCTCTTTGCCACAGCATGTAAAGTTCACAGGATCTCAAAAACTTGTGTCACAGGAGAGAAATCTGTGTAGGGCTGTGGAACACAGCAAAGTCCTGGCTCAGGATGCCATGCTCTGGGCATAGCCAGGAATTCCCAGAGCACTTTGGTTTTCTTTTATCTCGAGACATTGACGAACAATTTGGGCTTCTTGACTTGCAGAGCCAACACGGCCGCTTTAGGGTGAAATGGAGAATTGGGTCCCCAGCTCTCTGTGCTGGGGTGCAGCATGAAATCCTGCAGAGAGAGCTGAGCAATAAAACTGAGGGAGGAGGAGAGACCTCCAGGAGGGTTTGGATCCCACAAAATGCTGGAGGAGTGGGTGCAGGAGGAGAGGGCAAGTTGTGAATAGTGAGCTGGTGTTCTTAGTCTTTGTGCTTGGACCAACCAAGGCTCTGGGAGAGGTGCAGCTGTGCCAGCTGTGCTTGTTCCTAGAAAAGGGAGCCATGAGGAAATAGGAGAAGCTCCCCAGTTTGGTGATCCTGAATCCCCACTGGGTACTGCCTTGGTGAAACAGCTTTCAGTCTCTGCTGCCTTGAAACAAATTCGGAACAGTGGCAACTTTAGCCCATGTTGCAGACAGTCCCCTTTATCACCCAACATATCTCTTTTCTAAGATTCTGATTCTGTGCTTCTGGCTGGGACTGGAAACTTCCACTTTTTCTGGGTTTGGATTGAGATTTGTTTGCATGCACATTCCATAGATCTGAGCACGCTCCTCTCCCGCAGTCCTGTCCAGGAATCAATGTTTAGAATAATGGCTCTGCTTTCCTCTGAATTGAGCTGGTTAATAACTATTGCTGGGGAAATCAATCAGCTCTATGATATCTTATTACTTACGCTAATTTAATCACAAGGAATGGGTCATTGCCTCGGTTCAGGGGGCACAATGAGTGTGTGTGGATGTGAGAGTCCACGGAGAAAAAAGCTCAGGGAGAAGACTTCATGAGCAGGAACCCAAGGGGTAGAAACAGCATGAGCTCTCCCAAGGATGTGGGATGGATGAGAGAGAAAACTGACACCCACTCTCCTTAATTCCTGGTAATCTCCAAGTTATAGATCCGTTTCTCATGTTGCTCTCAAGTTTCAAAGAATCAAATAGGTGGAGATAAGCTTCTTTTATTTTTGATCCTTTTCTGCATTTTCTCCATGTCTTCACAGGCTCAAAGAGGAGGAAATGAGGAGAGATGAACAAACAGAAAAGATGTCTGGCTTCCACCAGGAGCCTCTGAGCCCACTTCAGTTTCATGCCTGCTCAAGAAAAAGGTAAAAGCAAAGGAGCTGTCTGTGTTTTAAGGGTAATTTATAACTTCGTATAATTACAAAGTGGGAAACAGCATGAAAATAGGGTGTCTGAAGAAATAAGCTTAATTTGCAAAATGCACAAACTCAGTGTGGCAAAGGTTGCCACAAGCTTTTCAAGCTCTTGTCTCAGTTCTTTCCCCTTCCCTGTACACATGTCTCTGTTACGTAGAGCCCTTCCTGCATCCTCTTGTCCCTTATGGAGAGTAATACTTTTGTCCATCACGGCAGAAAGTAGATTAAAATCAGTTTCTACACACTTAAGTGTGTCTCTAGTGTACATTTTTCCTCTAAAAAAGACTTTCATTCGGAGACAAAAAAAAAAACAACCCAACACAAAGTGTCTGTTTTTTAGTCTAACCAAGAGTGGAGTTCCAGAAGCTCAAAAAACCCCAAATAATCAAGGGTATCTGTGTAGAAAGTCCTTGCATCTCCATGGTTCTCATGTAGTAACTTTTTTCAGGTGTAGCTCTCACAACTGTACTTTTTACTCCAATCCCATTGGATTTTTCTAGTTTCCCTTCCAGGGTGAGAGGGTAGAAAGGCTGTTTACAAACTCTCTGACAGAAAACACCTGTTCTGGAGCTAAACCTTTTCAGTGTATTGCAAAAATCAGTGTGTGTTGGAGGAAAGGCACTGAACAGCATTTAGCAAATTGAGTACTGGTTTGAGTAGATAAAAGCAGATGTGTTTCTTAAGAGTATTGCCCTATCATGCTTAATCTTTAAAGAATGACTTTTCCTGAAACAGTGGAATTGCTTTCAGACTCGGTCCTTTTCTGGGGGGAGGGTGGAAAGGAAATAATCAAAAACTGTGATAAACATGTATCAGACCATTGCTGATTCTCTCCAAAAAAGCAACACCATTTTCCTGACAAATGGATGCTGGACACTTCTATAGAAATTGCAAATGCCAGTATTAACTGACATTCTCTAATTCACATTATTTACTAGGTAATGGACTAGAGACATCATGGTTTAATTGAAATAAATAAAACCATTAAAACTGTGAATTAAAGTAACTGCATTTTGATGTGTTTGGGTTATTCATGTTACTTGAAAATGTTATTTTTAATCCAAACGCTGCTGGACACATCTCCTTGTGCCCCAGGGACAGTACAAAGTATGTTATTGGCCTCTGTTTTTGTACCCCATTTACTCCACATACACATTGCCTCCAGCTGATTTTTTTCCTAGCAAGATCTGATAGCTTTAAAAGAAGAAAAAAACCCAATAAAAAGAATGAGGGAAATGTCAAATGGCTTTAAAACAAGCACCAAAATTTAAGTTTCTAGGGTTGGGTAACTCTAAAAATCTTTTGATGAACATCGAAAGATTCTGGGAAATTGTCACCTTTAGCCAAATTCAGCTTCTAAGGAATTTGATGGGGATTTTGCCAAAGACTTGGAAACAGTTTTTCTCATGCAGAGCTATTTGGAAATGTGTGACCAAACCCGTTTTGTTTGTTTGTTTTGATGAACTTTGTTTCATTTCGTGTGTTTCTTTGTGGGTTTTGGTTTTTGATTTGTGTTGCTGTTTGTTTTGTTTTTAATCAGCTGCAGCATTTGATGCAATAATATTCAATGAATTTTAGTGAAAATTTCCTTGGTCACTTGGAGTCTTTCTCTGTTCCTCCAACACCCTGGGGGTTCCTCAGAGCTCTGCTCCCTTGTTCAGTGCTGCCTCCTCTTGCACCCTGCTCCCTGGGAGCCCCACGTCAGCTGCAGGTTTGTGCTGGTCCCTGCACTGTGCTGGGCAGCTGAAAAGTGCATTTTCTTTCATTTTCCAGGGGTGAGTTTCTACAGCTGCCACAGAGAGGCTTTTCCATCAGCCAGAGGAGGTTATCAGTGGGAGGAGAGTGCTTTCAAGAGTTGTTCTGAAGCTCTGTTCTGAACTGGGGGTGACTTGGAGCTTTCTCTCTGGGGTTTCTTTTTCTCTCTTGAGAAGATAACGTGGCTTTACATCAATCCATAACATGGCTTTACATCAACTCCTCTTATTGAATCATCAGCTGGGCAGGCAGAGTAACAGCCTTTCTTCCTTCATACTCCTTTTCACACAAATGCACCACTCCACTGACAGCACAGTGTGCAAGCAGTCACAGCCTGGACTTGTTTTCATTGGCAGTGATAGAAAGCAAGAGAAACTTTATTTGTTCTAGGTTTACACTCATTTACTCCTCAACATTGTTATGTCCACAAAGGTAAGTGTGTTCAGCCCAGAGCTGTTGTCTGTGTTTGCTCCTGCTGCTGTGGAAGGAGCAGTTTCAGGGCACAAGTCAGGATTTCCCAGCTCCAGGGGTGCTTGATATAAGGTGAGGGAGTTGATCTTTAAGCTAAACCAGTTGAGTAACTGAGAGTTCAATTTCTCTTTTTCACTTTCACAAATGCAATGATCCTGGAATAAATACATTACTTTGTGTGAAGCAGGAATGTAAAATTGCACCCAAAGGGAAGTCCTTATTGTGCTACTTACTGCACTCCTGAAATACTCCAATGCCCATATTAAGTTTATTGATGAGGGCTGTGAGCTCTGAACTGCAGCACTGCCATTTTGCTCAGTTGCTTTCCAGTTTGGGGAAAGAGTAATAACAAAGATGATTAATTGTAGGGCAGGGGACCATGGAAATTTGGGGACAAAGAAACAGGTTTCTTTAAAAAAACATGTATAGTTTAAATTCTAATTAATTACATATCACCTGATATATAAGAGACTGGTGGTATCAGCAGTGTCAGAAATCAGGGCCTGATCCTACTTCCCACTGAAATCGATGGGAGTTTTGTCATTGATGGAGCAGCTGAGCAAGTAGCTTGCAAGAATTCATTTATTCAAGAAATCTGGCTGCTGCTTCTGCTTATCTGTATTGATTGTGCTCATGTCCAATCAGGTTTGCAGCATTAGCTGCATTACCTTACAATAACAGGATAATTCACTTGGGGCATGTTCCTACTGAGTCCTAGAATCCAGGAAAAAAGAAACAAAAGGTTTATCCCATGCAAACCTCACTTCCCTTTTTTCAAAGGCAGTTACTTCTCTTGTAAGTCTTACATCTCAGGGAACTCTGTTCCATTTTTGAAAATTCTATACTAAAACTATAAAGGTGGAGTGACTTGAAGAAGTTTAGTTAGTAAAATGGAAAAATTATATAGCAACAAAGAGAAAGTTTGGACTTGGGAAACCTAGTTTCAGGTTTCAGTTCTGCCACAAATTGTAAAATTCTGAGCAAAGACCTTTCTATTTATGTGGTTAAACTACTTGATGGAAACCTGTGTATATCCCAATGAAGCTCAGGATTACTGCAGAGGGCACAGCTTATAAATACATCTTACAACCTTTCCTATATTAGAGAACCACACTGCTTTAAACATACTCTTCTACTTTTAAATCCTCTACAGGTAGAGTTACACAAGATTGCTTTTTAAAGAATTATTCAAATATGTATTCCTAGTGACATGATTATGTTGGAGAAAGTAATCTTTATACACCTGAGTCTTCTGTACAATTTCCATCAGTATAACTTACCTGATTTCAAAAAAAGAAAAAACACAGACCTGAGTACGGTGTTTGAATGTTTTTTGAGGAAATTCTAAATATACCTGGATGAAACTGAGTACCAGCAGTTATTTCCAAAGTGCTTTACATTTTAGTGCAGTAACAACAGTTGATTAATTTTTTTCAGTTTTATAACTGTTTGTTCTGTAATTTAATCAAAGTTACTGTTTTACTTTAGAAAATACCCCAGCAGCTCCAGTTACTTTTTGGTTTATTCACTCCCCAAACAGCCATGGTAGGGCACAGTCTTTGCCGTTCTTGAACAAACACAGCAATTACACCAACACTTTGCCTGCCTGGCTTAGCATTCCCCAAAAGTGCATGTTCTTCTAGTAACAGGCTGCTGGGGAGATGACCCAAGGGGTTGTTTGCCCCTCTGCATACTTGCAGGCAGAATAATTAACAGGCTTGTGAAATTCTCCCTTGGAGTGAAGTCTGCTTTCACATGGCATTTGCTCATAGGAAATCCCACTAATGAAAAATCTGGTCAACCAAATTCAAATTTCAAAAGACTTTGGGCTCTTATTGAAGCCAAGAATTGAATGTTAAAGTGGAATTTGGGAAGAGAGGTTAAGCTGAGTTTGTTTGCCTGTCAGCTGGCTGCTGGAGTCCCTTGTCTGTTATCAGCAGAATAATGTATGAAAACATGCTGGAGTGGGAGCTGCTCCTTTCTGCCGGGGCTGCCGGGGTTGCGCTGCTGTGTCAAGTGTGCAAGATGTCACTGACTTCCCAAAGCAGCACAGATGGAAACAAGTGACAGCTCCCCTCTCTGCTGTGCTCCTGCAGGAGTTTGTCAGGGGAGCACTGGGTGACTGGAACACATGGGCAAGCGGGGGAAAATCATTAATTAAAGATTAATTGCAGTCACAAATGGCAGCCAATCGCTGGGTGAATGTGTGACTGTTCCTCAAGTCATCGCTGGGTGGATTTTCTGCATATTTTGCCTGAATTGTGGCAGAAGTAGAAATTCTTTTCAGAATTGATCTGTAAGTGTAGTGTGGAAAGAAACATGATTATGACTCAAGATTTCTACTGAAAGACCTTGGGTAAGGCTCATGGACAAAGGATGGGATTGGCTCTAGCACACAGAACTGGAATTGTGCAAGGAGGGCTGAAGGAAGTTCTGAACTTCTTTTGACTTTTAACAGAATCAGAATCTCCAGCAAAATTAGGCTATTCTTCTAAATATTCATTGAAATTATAATAGCATTACAATCTGGGAACAGATATATATTCTCTTTCTCTATTTCATATATTTTAAAACATATTTTCTCTATTCATCTCTTCTCCCTTTTATTTTCATTTCATAAGTTTTATTTCAGAGGAGCTGGACTGATGAGCTGAATGTTATTGGGGAAGGATCATAAGTATTACACCTAAACTATATGCACCAGTTATGAGCACAGCTCCAATCTGAGGAGAGGAGAGAGGGCAGTAGACTGGAAGAGCAGAACTGCTTTAGGATCAATAGATGAGCTGACATTGAGGCTGGAGGACTGAAAGGAGCAGTGGAAAGGATAGACACATTTGGCAGATTTCTGAAGACATTCAATAGCAACACTGAGATGGAGCTGATAAATCAATAGCTCTTTAGGCGGATTAGATTGATATTTTAAATGTATATGGAACTGTCCTAGCCAGGAAGACTGAACAACCACTGAAGGATAGATAAGCAGAAAAGCATTCATTTCATATTTCTGTATATTTTTGTGTGTTTGTTAAAGGAACTGTGTGGGACACCAAGCCGTTTTCTCTTCTGCAGCTGGAAGGTTGGATCAGATGCAAGCTTGAGCTGTGCTTTTACTACAGAATTCCTCAGGGTGGTGTGGGTTAAATTGAGATTAATTAATGAATTACTGTTGCAGAGAAAAAGCATTTAACACGGGGGTTGTCATTTGAGAGCAGGATGGGACTGGGACAGTGGTAGAGCACTTCCCAAAGTGGGGTGGAAGTTGGCCCAGTCCCACCATGAGCATTTTCTGTGTGAGCCTTTTCAGGTGCATAAGGATGTGAAGAAAATCTCTATGGCAAACTTTTCAACCTGCCATCAACAAGACTTAGAATCCAAATGATGCCCCACTGAGCACAAGGAGTTTTGTCAATGGAAGCAAAACTTTTACAAAAGCAAAACTTTACAAAAGCAAAGCCTTTGTGCTCCTTTTGTCCAACCTGCCTGCTTCCTCATGCTGCCAATTGTATCAGCTGTCAAAAATTAGACACTATGAGTTCTAAAGTATTTTTAGCCATATTGGAATTCCTGGGATTATTTGCAGCTTTTGGTGTATGCTGGTCAGTGTTCTTCTCTCTCATGGTATCTCTCCATCTTCCCCAAAATCCTGCTAGAAATTGAACTTGAAAGTTTTTCTTTTTTTTTTTTTGCTAGTGGCACTGTTGCTGTGTTCACCAGATGTTGTGAAGCTAAATTAAAGAAGGGCTTGTGCTAATGGAATTTCCTAGAAGTTTACAAGTGAATTATTATGCTTGAGAAACTTAGGCTGTTTAATATATTTCCATAGAGGCACGGGGGGAGGACTGTGCTGAATAAAGGAAATGTATAATCCTGAGGGGGTAAGGATGTCCTTGGTTTGCCTTCCCTTATTTTGAGCTGGATGGAAGCTGGATGAGCCTAAAGATAGACCAGCCATTCATCTGTCCAGGCTGCATTAACCCAAGAAGTTGGTCTGGCATCCTCTTCCTTTGCAAGACTCACTGGACTGGACTAGACAATTCATCAAGGATCTCTAACGTGCTAAAATATTTTTAGAATAATTTTATTTTAAAGAAAAAAACCCATTTGCTAAGAGGAAACCAATTCTGTGACAGCTAGGCTAGCGGGATCTTGTCTTTAACTGCAAATATCACTTTATTATATTTGCATGTAAATAGGAGCCAAGTAACTGTGACAGATGAAGAGAACACTTCAAAGTCGTTTCTTTCTGGAAAAATAGAATAGATCAGCAGGGCTTGGAGGGTTCCTAACTTGAGATAGATTACATTCAGTGTTGATAAAACTGATCTTTGCAAGTTTATATCCTCTAAAATTACCCTGAGAGAAGGCTGGCTCTCTGCAAGGCCTCTTGCTGTTAAATTGTGGAATGGTGTTATTAAAAGGAACAGGAAAATGAGACCTGGCAAATGAGTAGGACCCCAAAAACTGCTTATAGGACTGACAGAATGGATTTATTTACTTGAGAAATCAAGGAGTTAGTAAAGAAACTGGAATATCACTTTCTCTACCAGATATTTGTGGTTGGACACTCGATCTTCCTCCTCTTGAGCACTTGTGCGTTTCATGATTGCTGAAATCCTGTTCATCTGCAGTGGATTTGAGTTGTTCTCTAGCCCCTCAGGGATGGCAATGCCAGGCTGAGCTGGCTCAGGGGGTGTTGGGCTGACTCAGGGTCTGTCTCGTGCTCAGGTTTGGCTGCAGCTCAGATGGCTCTCACCTGGAAATCAGAGGGTTTCCAGTGCTGTGTCATGGTTTTTGGGCTGTCCCAAACAATGGAGCATCACTGGGACATCTCGTACCCAAACCAAAGAGCTCTGACAGGAGCTGTCTGACCGGAGTGTTTCCAAGGCAGGACTTTAGTATTTGAAGATAGCTGCATTCCTGGTGACCCTGCCAATTCTCCAGTGTGAAATATGAACTATAGAGTGACTTCAGTCTTCCTGAAAATTCCAAAAAGTATCAAAAAAGTTTATGGTAAATATGTACATAATACAAAACTAGTTTGGAACCAGATGCACTCAAATTAAGTTTAGTTGGTTCTATTTTTTTAAAGTATCACTAAATATAAGAAGTAAGCCTGGACCCAAAACCCTCAAAGGCATTAACCAAAGCATTTAGCATCCTTCCAGGGCAGAGATGAAATCAAGAGAATGCTTTAAATGTGTGCTGAATCACAATTTGTTTGGATTTCATTTAGCTTAAACCAGCCATTAAATTTTCTTGAGATTGATTTTGAAATTATTTCAGTATGTCAATAATTATCCAATTTTATGCAAGTTTCATTTGAATTTAACCTTTTTTTTCCCTGTGTATGTGCCCAAAGTATGCATACATTCATGATTTTTATTTGGTGCCCATGACTGCATAGGTTTGTGACCTCAAATGTAGAAGACCTGGGTGTTGTTTGTCCTGCCACTGTGTGGCTTTGCAAATGTTTTTGCCTTCTGTATCCCCTCTTGCACTTCCTCTGGCATTTGGATGGGGAAAGATCCTTTTCCTTTTCATGTATGGTTTTATGGTGTGTACCATGCTGATGGAGATGGTGACTTTTGGCACCACCAAAATCCAGGGAAGGTGAATAATTTAAGGGAGTGTTAAATGCACACTTATACTATGCTTAGTAAACATAATTCTATTTGTAAGCACTGTGGTCTAAACAACATTTGTGGGGTTTAAACTGATGTTGAAGCCTAGGCAGAGTACAGACGTATTTGTGAACATCACCTGAGCCTGGCATTTGGTCAATTAAACCACAAAAGCCAAACTTTAGTTGTTGAGATTGAGATTGAAGGAACTGTTCATCAGGTTTCCTGCCCTGCCTGTTGCAGCCCCTGGGTCCCCTTGTGCCCCTCTCAGTGCTGCAGAGCCCAGCAGGGCTGGGTGTCTCTCACCCACCCCAGTGCCACCATCACTGCCCACTTGGTGCCACCTCAGCCCTTCTGGTGTCGCCAGGCAATGCAGGGGACATTTATCAAAATTCCATCTACTTCTCTGTGGACTGGAGAGCCCTGCAGTTTGCCAGGCTGTCAATGTGGGGAACAGCAGAGGTGTTCCAAATGGTTTCACACTAAAAGGAAGTGGCAGACTTTGTGTTTGATACCTCGTGTGTTTGCTGTGCCCCTCCCTGTGGCTGGCGAGGGTAAGCTGCCTTTCGGCCATAATAGATTTGATTAAAATTGGCAATTCTGGATCCCCTGCTGGCCCCAAGGCAGCTTGGTGAGATGTGACAGTGACAGCATGAGTGCAGAAGCCTGTCATCCCATTTCCAGCCTTGCCAAAAGTAGCACTTACAGTAAAATATCCTTTCATCCTTTGCATTAATTAAACAAAAATACATCAAGCTAAATCAAAGGTTTTTCTTTGTTGATGAAACCCCAATTTATGTGGCAAATATCTTCTGTCTGTTTACAGAGAATAGGGCTTCTGGCTAATCCCAGACTGAGCAACTGCAGCCACAGGCTGTGCTGGAGCCCTCAAAAGCAGATAGATCTCTCCCAGGATGGCCCTGCCCTGCACCACCACATCCCCTCCCTTCCTGCCTCCCTCTAGGCAGGCTTGGGGCAGGTTTAACTGCAAAGTTGGGTCTCACTGGAAAGGCACCATGAATATCTAATACCAGGGCAATTTCCCAGAGCAGTTCTGAACAGCTGGAAGCAGATTTGTACCAGCATGTTGATGAGCTGCTGGACACTTGCAGAACCTTGTATTTCTGATGGGTCCTGGCCAGGTGAGCTCGACTGGATGATATAATTCCTGCTGAGTTTTACACCTTTGCACCTTCTCTTCATTACTCCCATTTCCTCTCCAAAAAAATCTGCAAGTGCCAGAAATTTGTACCTTGGCCCATTTGAAATTTTTGGCATTTGAGATGAGGTATCTGAGAAATTCAGACTAAGGAGGGCAGAGAACACAGACATACAGAGATGAGAGAGGGAAAGGGTACTTGTCAGATTTTATTCTGTTTGTGAAACATGAAAACAAAATAAACCTAAAAGTAGAGGGTAATTATAGATGCCAGCAAAATGAAAGGTACAGACAACACTGCAGACCCCTCAGAGCCCTCAGATAAATTTCTCAGTGTATGGAAGTACTGGGGTGGAAGTGGCAGGCACAGCTGATAGTTCTCTGCAGGTTATTATTTGCACAGATTGGAGCCCATTGCTGGAAAAGAGAGGATTTCAGAAGTCAAAAGAATGGTGGAGTGAAAACAGGGAAAGACCACTGGGCTTAGGGTAATTCTAGTCAAGAGTGGGGACTGAAGGAGCAGATGAAAATGCAGGTCAGGCTCTCAGGTACAAAAAGAGGCCTGAGTTCCCTCATGCATGGAGTGCTTGTTTCTATCCTACACTGATCTCAGAAATTTCCTTCTTTGTTTGAGCTGCTCAGACTGTGAATCTAGCTGGATGAAGCTTTGTGAAGGTCTTTCTGAGCAAGCCAGCCTCACACTAAATCAAAGCTTTTACAGGTATTTTAATACTCCAAGAGCTAAAGAATCATCTGATGGAAAACATAGGAGTTTTCAGGTTTTATTAACACTTAGATCACCTAAATCCACTTTGAAACACAAATACCCTGCTCAGGGAGAACAGACATGTCCCATGTAGCTGGAACACAGCCAAAGATGCACAGAGACCTTGAGAGAGTGGGTAAAGCAAGGAGTGGGAATGCAAAACTGCAGGTTCTGTGGGACAGCCTCTGCCAAAGCCATCATATGTGCATACTGGAGCGTGGGGGCTTTTCCTTGCAGTTCAAACCAAACTCCACATTTTTGAAGCTCTTCCTGCTGCTCTTCAGCCTTTTGTCAGCACAGACACCTGAGTTTGCTGTGAGCTGAGGAGTGCAGCAGTGTGCTGGGCTTAGCAGGGATGGCTCTTGGGCTTGTGGCAGCCTGGCTGGGGCTCAGCCCTGCACTGCAGCTGGGCCCTTTGAGCATCCTCCCCCCGCTGTGCAGGGCTGCTGCAGTTCCCTCCCTGGCTCAGCTGCTCAGCAGATCCCAGCTCAGCTGCCTCTGACATGTGGGAGAGCAGGAAAAGCATTATAGCACAGCTCTGAGAATTCTGGGGATAATGGTACCTCTGTGCAGGACAGTGGTCTCCAGATGTCACAGACAGCTTTGAAAATCCCCACCTCTGTGATGCTAGAATTAAAAATGATAAAATAATTTTCATTCATGTCTTCCTCTCCACCTTCCATTTGCCCCTTTAACCACCCCATGTGCTGAAATCTCGAGTCAAGCTGTTTGGAGCAGGTTGTCATTTTGTGTTCAGGATGCCTGATGTAATGGGATCCCAATTCCCAGTGGTGTCACTGGGGAGAGGAAATAATTACAGTAAGTAACCTGTGCTTTCTGATATCACGGCTTTGATTTTGGAACGTAGTTAACTTGTTCTTTGTCTTCCTCATCAATACTGTTAACATTTCAGAATAATAATCTATCTCTCAGCTGCTGAGTAGAATTTGGATAAGTAAGAAAACAAAGTCCTGAAAGTTGATGCAAAATATTTTGCAGTGAACTTCTTTAACCTTTGAAAAAGAGATTCATAACTTTTCTAAAAAATATTTTCCATTTTTACTCAGTTCACTTCCTGGTTATGCCTGGGAACAAGAAGCAGGAAGCATCATAAATCTTGTAAAAAAGCCTGTTCTGGCCAGTTTCCTAGCCCAGCTTTGCTGATCACTGAGTTTTTGGATCATTTGAATAAGCTCCATGTAAGTAGCCAAACTCACTTACTTCTTCAAGCCATTTGCAAACTCCAAATCCCAAGAAGCCAACACATTGCTCAGTCTAGGCAGCCTGAACTCTGCACTTTCATGACCAGCTTTCTTTCACATATAAAATACAGTTTTAGAGCTGCTTTGTTGTTTTGGATGAACTTGGTGCTAATGTGGCTTTCAGTTTTACAGCCAAGTATAATATAAAGTAGGCGTCGTGCAACCTTCCTTCACACTGCTTTGCTAATACATTCTAATCCTGTCTGGTGATACCTTGGGCAGTCCAGAGGCTGAATTAATCCTGAGCAGAGTTTACTAGTTGTGCTAAACCACCATAAAACCTCTGCAAGGGCTTTCCTAGGCTTAGCTTGAAGTTAACAAGTTGCTCCCTGTGCAACAGTGCAAAGCGGATTTGAACGCCTGCTCATGAAAAATTCCTTGGGAATGCAGTAATTTCA
>VRYO01000116.1:2852111-2894046 GCA_009812075.1 Sialia sialis | reverse complement strand
GGGTGGCAGGTGACCCGGAGCACAATGCTCAGGCACAGGTGCTGTCCCCAGGGAGGATGCAGGGTGAGGTTCTGGGAGGCACTGGGTCCCTTTGAGCCCAGGAGAAATGGAGTGTTTGCTGGGGGCTCGCTGACACAGGGCTCTGCCTGTCACACCTTGACTTGTTGAGCTGAGCACAGCCGGGATCACAGAGCTGTCATCACACTGCATTAGCATGAGAAAAGGAGCGCTCCTCGTGTTTTGGCATGTCACACCCCAGTGACAGGGAGCACAAATACAGTCAGGCACACACAACAGTGCAAGTCACTGTCGGCTTTGACAATGTTGGGCACCAAGGCTGTCACTCCTTTGACACAGCTCCTCCTTCCCCCTACCCACGCTGCCACTCGCAACAGCAGCTCGCCCACCGCTTTTATTTCTGCACAATGTGTCAATAATTACTTGTCAGGCCTCTGCTTATAGACCTGGGATGGTGAATAAGCGCTTATTATGCCTGAAAAATGTTGCAGGCTTTACCATAAATCTTGTGTTACAAATGCACACAATAGGGGCTATTGACACAGAGGCAAACACTCACATTAACATGTAAAGTCATGCTGCCCAGAATGGAGTTTGACAAAGTAACTTGCAGCAAAGGAGTTTGTTGACCTTTTCTTCGCCTTCCTGGCAACCAGACTGGGCTTGTGTGTGTTAAAAATCCAGATGAATGGGAGATGAGATATAAACATCTTCCTGTTCGGGCTGCTGGAGTGAGGATGCTCTCCATCTGAGAGCACTTCAGAGATGGTGTTCCCGGATATCATCCTTCAGAGAGACACGAGCTAAGCAAGTGTTCAAAAGCTAAAGTTGACTAGATCTGATCTCAGCAGCCCGTCGGGTTCTGCCTGAGCTGAAACATCACTTTGACCTGGCAGCTGCTCATGACTTGCCCCTGCAAACTGCATGTCCCCAGCTGATCAGCCCTTTGGGTTTCAGGCTCCTTGCAGTGGATTGGAGCTTTGGCTTTGATGTGCTGGAATGAATGGCACAGGAGGTGCTCATGTCAAAGGTGCAGGTGTCATGCACTGAGCTGGGAATAAGAAGGTTTAAAAGGAACTTTACAGAAGTAATAATTAGGGCTTGCATTTAAGTACCTGACTGAAGTCTCATAACAACATTTTTATAAGCACAGAGGGATTTACCATCTCAGTGCCTTTAGGAGGGACAGGTGAACTTCTCATCATGTTTCTGCCTTCAGGTAATCTGAACTGCTTCTTGCAACTTTTCATTGATTCCCACTGATTTAATTTTATTCTTACGGTTTCTAATGGTTTTCTTTATCTATTTCATCTTTGAGAGATTCCTGTTTAGTTTATGCCTATTTCTTTGTGCACTGAAGTGACTGAAGTTATCCCATACTTGTTCAATCTTTTCATATTTTTGAAATCCTTCCCCTCACAATTTTTTCCTATCCTTTAATGTCTACTTTACTTACTTGCTTATTTAATTTTGCAATGAGACTTCAGTGTCATTTCCATTTCATTAACCGTTTGTCCCTAACCTTTCAGTCTTAGACCTCCTATCTGAATCTAATGATTCATATACTAGAAAAAAACATTTTTAAAGAACTCCTGCTTCAACCACATCATTATTAAAAAAATAGGAACACATTTCTTTTGGCTACAGTCCTTACAACAGACAACTTCTTTTAAGGAAACAAGAATTTTTTTTGCTTTTAATAAAACCTGAAGTGTAGAATGTACTTGACCTAAACCCTTTCAGCATCCCAAAAACTCTCTGGCAGACACAGAGTTTGCACAGTGTATGTAACCCAGTGATGCACATGCCTGCTGTGGGGCACAGATGGAGGTGCAAAACCCCTGTACCAGATGCAATAAAAATCACACCAGGGTTTATATGCACATGTGTGTCTGTAGAGCTGCCAGCTTACTTTGTAAGGTCAGTGTGATGTTGAGATAATCTCTGGAAGAATCACATTGCCTGGATTTATTCCATCTGACTGGAATTTTGTTTCCAGACCAGTTTAAGGCAGTCTTGAGGATGCTGTCCCATCCTTACAGACACTGCAGGTCAGGCTTGGGGAGGTGCTTCAGGAGCCAAGCTGGCAGCAAACCATTGCTTGTGCACTGTGATTAATTTTCTTTTGGTGTTGCTCCCCACATTGGTTCACTGCAAATTCAGTCAAGAATGAGGAAAGGGCCATAAAGATGTCATGGGGAGGGAGGGGAGTTTTAGCTTTTCTACAGCCACACCTTTGGGCTCTAAATAATTCCCCTGAATTAGAAGTCTAATTATACTTTTAAAGTAAATTCTCCTTTTAAAGTAAAGTAAATCACTAAAGTAAAAAAGGCCACCAGAAGACTTCTCAGGCCCCAGATTTCTCTTCAAGCTCTCAACTGACAGTCCCTCACTCTGGTTGCATTTGACATAGTGAATATTCATTGCTGTTACCTTAAGCAGACCAAATTTACTTTGTTTTGAGTGTGCTGGTCTCAGTTTGGGCTGAAGGCACTGCTTGCAATGATTTACCGGTGTGAATGAGATTACTGCATTGCTGCTTGGCAGTGGGAAACTCACCTCTTCCTGCTTGTCAAGAAAAGGGATTTTTCACTTCATATTCTGCTTCCTCTGTCTTGTGAGAGCATCTAAGGTCTCGATAAGGTGTCCTGGGGCCATGCTGAGCTCCCTAAATTCCACCCAGAGCCCCAAGCCTGGCTTGGTTTCTCCTACACCCCGGGGCTAAAGGACAGAGAGGTGTAAGGAGATCAGTACAGAGCACTGATAAAATGAGTTTATAGAGGGAACTACTTCAGCTGGAACTCCTAGTATTTCCTCTTCCAGACCTTTTCAGTGCCCTCCTCTTCCAGAAAAAGGTTTAACATGCTGAATTCCCAAATAAATTAATTGGTTTTTCTTTTGCTTTCTGAGCTCTGCAGAATCTAACAGAGGTGAAGGTCATAACAGGACCAGGTAACACAAAGAAATTGGCTGGGTTTGAGAGCCCCTTCTTGCTTTAGAAAGAATAGACTTAGAAATTTTTTTTCTGTTTTCCAGGAAGAAATTCCTCCTAAAATACTGATGCAGAAGACTGTGCATGCTTAGTACTATAATGTTTAAGCTTCTTTTTCCTTTAATCCAATGCACAGGTGTCACTTCAGTCTTCAAATCAGTGAATGAGGTATAAAAATTACTAAATCCAGCCGTGCTATCTCATAACCTTGCTTTTAGAGTATTAGGATGTCTTTGTTCACTGTATCTACATGAGTGTTGGGCATCTCTCATCTTCTCTGTGACAGGAAAAGTCTCATCCTCTTTCTGTCCATTCTAGTAAGCCTCTGTGTTTTTCTGTCAGCATCATGTCCAGTCTCAGACTTCATGGCAGCCTGAAAAAATCTGAACTCATTATTCAGAGACAGATACTGGGTCTTTTCCTTCCATCACAGAGGAGCACTGAAGCAGTTTAGCTGAGTTTTGTTTTCAGCATTAAGGACAGGGAGGGAACAGGGTTTGATTTAACAGTAATTGCAGGAGAAACTTTTGGAGGCAGAACTTGATGAGGAGCACTGGCAATTGGCCTGAAAGATAAAACCAAACCCTTCTCTAAAATAAATAAATAGACACACAGATTTTTCTCAAATACAAGTGGGCAGGAATTTAGTCTCACATGCAGAAGTTTCCAACTGAAAGGCCTCCAATTCTTGGGCTCTGTAAATGTTCTATCCCTGCCAGA
This sequence comes from Sialia sialis, assembly GCA_009812075.1. Classification (NCBI taxonomy): domain Eukaryota; kingdom Metazoa; phylum Chordata; class Aves; order Passeriformes; family Turdidae; genus Sialia; species Sialia sialis. The sequence continues at coordinate 2,890,316 of VRYO01000116.1, read as the reverse complement.
GGTATTATGATGTTGACAATTTAAACTGGGAAGCTTTCATTCCCTACCTTTTTTCCATGTGGCTACTTCCAAAGTTCATCTGGTACCATTAGGGAAATTAAAAGAAACAAAGAGCCAGTCACTTTGGTTTTTTGTTTTTACTTTTTTTTTTTTTTTATCCTACATTTTCTGAGTTTGGAGTTGATTGCAGGTTTGTTTCAGGGCTGTGTTTTGTAACAGAAAACCCATGGTTAGAGTTCTGCAAACAGAGCCTGTGCTACACTACTGACATCTGCTAACAGAGCCATGATGGGCAGAGATGGGCTGGTTTGTGATTTTTGGCCAGTTCAGCTGTTCCAACAAGAGCCACTGGTGTAAGAGTAGTTGTACTGACAAAACTCCCAGATTGTAATTTTGTCACTGCTTCTATGACATGACCTTTTCCACCCAAAATAAACACAGTACAAAAAGCTAAATAGTTGCCTAATAGCCACTGTCTCCTGTGCAGGCTCCGGAGATTTTCATGTGAATCTGTGGCTGGAAAACAGGCACGGGACTGGTGCTCGAAATCTCTGTGTTTGGTGACGTGTTTTGTTTATGGCCCCGTTAAAAGTCTTTTAAACGATGAAATTCCAGCTGAATCTTGGTGTTTTCTTTGCATCCAAGCCTCCTGAGATCCCCCACTCTGCAGTAAGGGTCTCTGGGGACAGCCAGGGGCTAATCCTCTGCTTTGCTTAACCTCAAAGATTATCAAAAGAGAGACACTGGAAAGGAAGATCTGTCCCTGGAGTTAATCTGATCTAAGGTCTACGTGCAGCTCTTCTGAAAAATGCTCTGATGGTTTTGGTGTTAAGAATCTGCTTTTAAAATAGAACTTAAACATTTAGTCATTTGTCTTGGCCCGGCTTCAGTTTTTTAAATCTCTGTAATGTATATTTTTAAAGAACTTACTCATTTTTTCTTAAAAATTACAACTACTGAACTAAAGGTTTTTATGTTCAATTAAGATATTTTTTTTTTTCTATGTCATCTCAGCATAGCTATAAATTGCCACCTGGTCACTAAACCTGACCTTCCAGATGTGAGGCTAACATTCCTTAATGGAAGAGACTGAAATGGAGCAAAAAAACAACCTATTGATGGAACCTCAATAACAATATTTATCTCTGCAGAGACAGACACTTCATTTTTGAAATGCTGAAGTGAAATGCTTCATTGGGATACTGAATGCAGTGGGAAAAGTTTTCCTCTGAAACCTGTTAGTAGCTGTTGGGGACTCCCAGTCATCAAGGACAGGAGGAGATGGTTTGGTTGAGGACAGTGATTTGAGGGTTTATCTGATGGCTGTCTGGTTTCACTCACTGAAGAATTCTGATTTGCAGTGATTTGTCCATCTCTGTTGCTACCCCAGCTTTAGGACAGTCTGCCCACTTTGAGATGCCAGATCCATTGCTGGGGTGCAGTTTATGTGTACCACCACAGTGAGGGTTTTGGCTGAGATAATTTGGAAGGCACCCGTGGATAATGGCAATCTCACACCAAGTGTGCAACTGCCTCCCTATAAAGTCAGGAAATTCTTCAGGATGTGACGGTCAGGCATCCATTGCATGGACCAAAGGACTCTGAGCTTGGCCTTGTGTGCTCCCAGGAACTGCCCAGGAGTTTCTGTGTGAATTAAAGCAGATGATGGATTGCAAGATGTGGAGGGAAAAACCCCTGTGCTGATTTTTCATAAGCGTTGCCATGAGTCAGCGGCACATGATGATGTTCTTCAAGGTTACATCTGCAGGAGAGGACAGGGAGAGCTGGGCTGAGCACGAGAGCACACTTTCAGCAAATTCCCTGCCCTTATCTTGCATTGTTTATGGCTCCTCTGGGAGGATGATGACCTTCTATCTCCTTTCCATGGAGGGTGGATTTTGTTTTGAAAAAATCTTTTTCCTACAGAAGTGTCATAGTCAGTTGGAGTCAATTTTATAAACCTTACTTCTCAAAATGCAGTACCAGCAGACTTTTGTTTTTCTCTTATAATGGTGACAAATCTGGTGACTATGGAGTGCATTAACCTCTCTGCTGCTGCAATCTTCTCTATTTTGATGTTTGTTTTCAGAATTTATTTGTCTGAATTGGATCTAACCACTGAGAAACTGAAAACCTCAAATTTAAGCGCAGACTTCTATAAACTACTGTTTTCCAGGCCCTTGTACTGACATACCATTGCTGCAGGGCAAATGTATGTGTGGTTACTCCAGATTATAGCTCTGTCCTTCTAATTGTTGAGGGCAAAATATATAGTTTTAACTGGTTTGTGTGTACCAAACCCAGTTCCTATGATTTCTATTAGGAGTGGAAGCTATATTTTGTTTTGGAGAAAGTTATCTACTGTTACTCTCCCTGAAAAAAAAATCTTTCCCTCAGAATCCTTTTCCTCAGACTCTTCCCATGCTGAACTTCCAGCATCTCTCTTTCAAGAATGGTCCTCAAGTTCTGCTACAGCTTCCTAGACATTCTGATGCTGAAATTTAAATGAGACACAGAAGCATCTTGCTATAACATTGTTTCTTTCTTTCTTGGAAAACCAGCTCAATAGGTTAGGAGAAAAAAAATAGATGTAAAAGGTCCCAGTTTTAGTGGGACTTTCCCAGGCTATGTTGTAGGTGAGGGAGGGAAATCTGGCCAAGGTTAAATGGCCAGAAAATAGGTTTGTGGTTGGTGGCAGGGGACGGGGACAGACATGAAATGAATGATTTAAAAGGTGTAGTGTCAGGCTTGGAGGGCTTTTCAAAAGAGCAGCTCTGTAGCTGACTGCACTTGGCTCACATATGATCTACACTTTTTTTGGGGTATTGGTGTCTGGGGTTAGGTGTTTTAAAGAGAATGTATGAGATTTGCAAAGAGCAGGGATGGGAAGAATTGCAAATGTCCTTTAGCATGACACTGGAATTCTAAACTTTTCTGATAAATAGAAGGAACCTTTGGAACTCAGACATTGTACTGGGTCTAGCTGTGATGGAGCTTAGGATCTGGTTACTTTTGCTCTAGGTAAGAAGTTCTTATAAAAAGAACACTGACATTTTTCTCCATGTCAGAGGGAATAAGTAAAAAGTAATTGGATTCAATTGCTGCAAACTTGCGAGTTCATTTGTGTAAGATACTAGGAAAATTAAATGATGAAAGAAGGTTTCAAATTTCCTTTACTGTACATTTTTAACAACAATTTATAGTGAAATCAATCAGGAGAGGTCTTGAAATATTTATCCAACTGTTGTGCAAGGGGAAGAACTTTCTGACCATTTGAGTCTTCCTTTTCTATGATAATGTGTCTCAAAAAAACAATTTCTCGTGTTTTGCTTATAAGAACTCAGCTTCTAAAATCCTCATTTGTGTAGAGCTGGTTTGCGACTGTTTCTCACTTTGTTTTTCTTGTCTTCCACGACTTTTTTGATTTTTCCTCACACTTGTGGATGTGTGGTGACTTTACGACTGGAAGGAGAATGGTGACTTCCTATATTGATAATATTGAGATTTCTAGAACAAATTAATCTACTTATAAAGAAAGAAAACAATATCTATTTTTTCCATAAAACTGGGGCAAGGTCAAACTTAAATATTCCTTCTGATATGCTTGGTATGTTTTTGATGCCTATCAGAACCAGCACATGGAGACCCAGATGTGGAATGAAGAGGGAGGAGGAAATACTGAGGTTGTTATTAGAAGGCGACGTCCACCTTGTTGATTTTGAGCAAATACAAGAAAGCTGCTGGTTAATGCAGTGCTGGTGTGTGCTTGGATGCCAGCCCCAAGTGTGAGAGTGGGGTTTGAGCAGGCAGCTGGCGGGAGCAGCCCAAAAACCGCTGCAGGCTCCCCGTGCCAGTGCCCATCCTTCTGATGTGGCTGCCACATGTGCACAGCCCTGCCAGCGCCGAATTAGGCAAACTGTTCATTAGAAACAAAATTGTCAACCACTGCTTTTACAGGCTTCCAAGAATGAGTCCTGCCCTCCTCCCCACCCCCAATACGGTTGTTTGAGGGGAGGAAAACTTTCTGGACAGGAATCTGGTTTCTTGGTTGTGTGAGTGACTAGAACTGGCCAGATAGAGAATTTGCTGCCTCGATGACAGCAGGGCTGATAGCAAGGCTGGGACCTCTTTTGACTCCAGTGATAGTTTTGGGTGCTCATTTTCTGTTGTGATAGACAGGTGTCTTGATTAACACTGTCAGCCCTCAGGTAGAGCTGCAGAGATGACAGCAGAAGGAGAAAATAAATCAGATAATGAAGTTGTGTGAGTCATTGCTGGGTACTCATGTTAGAGATAGGCTTTTTCACCCTCCTGGAGGGATACATGACCTCATATGCCCACAGGAGACTCTGTGTTGGATTTCTTCCATTTTGTGTAATTTTGAAATTCATGAAGTTCATTGGAAGGATTAATTATGTATAAGGCATGTGTCTGCATGTTCTTTTCATCTGTGAATGTTACCCTGTGTGCAGTTATTAGGGGTCTGATTGGACTCAACATTTTGACAAGAATTCAGTGACAAAAGGGGCCCATTAGTCTTTGAAGTCAAGGGCCAAGGAAGAGGAATGCCAGTAACATCAGTAATGACCTCATTTAACTTGTGACAGAGTACAAGATAATCAGGAAAGGTCATTGTAATATAACTGTGGTTTATTCTATATGCAGCCCAACTCATGTTTCAGCCAGGCTGTGTTGCAATTTTAATGAATGTGAAATCCTCCTATGTTCCCATGCAGGGAGGATGGACAGAACAAGACAACAACTGGAAAGATCCTTCCCTCTCTGATACACTTAAAAGTGAATTAGCAAAGAGCTAGGAACAATAGAAGACTTTTTGTCTTTGGTGAGTTGTTTTTTTTATTATTTTTTTACTAGAGAAGCTATCTTGTCAACAAGGAAAAAGTAGTTTCCGTGTTGCCTTTTCATCATAGCTACAAACCCCAAAGATTTCTCTTTTCAGTCAAAATTGAAAAGCTGTAGGGACAAACAGCTTTGAAATTGCCAGGGGAAAACAAAATATAGTCTGCATTAATAGAAAATTTCTGTGAACTTCTAATGCAATTATCCTGCTGCTTTATGAGCAGTATGAGTATGCAATCGTCAGCTTTGGAAATCCATCTCCCCTCTGCACAAGTTACACCTAAAGTAACAAAACTTTTGGGAAAGAAAATAATCAAAACAAAGCCATTTCCATTGTCTCTTTCCTACCCTTTCCTTATGTTTCTTATGACCCTGTACACTTCAAATTTTGGAACAGATTTATATAAAAGAAAAAAAAAATACTGTAAACCAGACAATTGTCCTGGTATTTTTGTCCTGTGGGAGACAAGAATTACTGGAAATATCTTGGAATAAAGCTGCATTCAGAGGAAGCCTCTCTCCACGCAGTCCTCTGAGATTTGGGTATTTTACAAAGGGCTTGAGTCAACAGCAGACTGTTCAGTTTCTGGTGTGGTTCAGATTTTGTGCACTGACACTGGAGGTAGTTTCCATTAGATGTCATTGTCTCTTCTGTTTTGCTTCTTAGCTGTGTCTTTCCAACAGTTAACTTTGATGGTTTCAGCAGCTTTCACTTTAGGTTTACAGACATCTCCAGTTAAAATGAATTGTCATCCATATGGACAGACTTCTGTTGCATCAGATTTTCTTGGAATAAGGAATATTCTGTCATCAGCACAAGAAAGGGTGATATTTCCTTTGTTTAGCCCTTGTTGGGAATGTTTAGAACAGAGAAAACCCGCAATGACCTGATTTCCAAAACCAGCTCTGGATTGTGCCATCAGCTCATTTCCCCCCTGTACAGAACTGGCTTTGTGTTGGTGTTTTAAGATGAAAAATCATGTCACAGTCCAGGCTGGAGGTACAGACCTTTAGGTGAGGATAGAAAACCTGCTATCTCTGGGGAGCTGGGGTTCCTCAGAGCTGAGACATTTGTGCCTCAGAACTAAAGTAACCCTGTAAGAATATGGAAACCCTCCCTCCAGGCCCAAAGCACACCGTGTTTGAGAGAGACAGAGAAGCAGGAGACACACATGATGCAAGGGCTTGTTTATACCTTGTACTCATCTATTTGCACACCCACATGCTTTCCTGATTTCTCATGGTGCTTGGAATTACATAAGGACCAGTGGCAGTAACCACCATGTGCTCAATGTGCTCCATTGATCTCATCACCATTCTATGAATTCCCCCACAGTGGTGACTAAACTTTGTGGATCCTGCCTTGGAATGCTTTGGTGGCAGGATAAATCATGGCCCAGATTTTCCAAGCGAATTCCTTCTGCTGATACCTCACAGTCTTGACAAGACTTTTTGAGGAGATGTGTCTCATCCCCACTCCTTAACTGGTGAGCAAGGCAACAAATTTTAGTTCCACAAGTCTGCTTGAATATCCAAAGAGTTGACTCCGGTTTCACAATAGCTGGATGTTTGAAAACATTTGAGTGTGTAGAAATACTGTGGCACTAATTTAAATGTCTCTCAGTCAAAGCCTTGCAGTTGTTTTCTTGCAACACGTGTCCCTTACTGGAAGCAAAACAAGTGGGGCAACATGTGACTCCCTCCTTTATTTACATCCCCTTCCCATCCCTGGCCAGCACACTTTGAATACTGAAGTCACTGGAGAACAGCAGCCTATAAATATTCAGAGAAATCCAGGCAGGGCAAAAATGTTGCAAAAACCTTTGACTAACAGTTCACAGAGCCTGTGAGCTGGGACTAACCACTGCTGGCCAGGGACACGGGCTGGATTCAAACAAAGGCTGATTGTAATTTTGTGGTTGGACATGAATGTTTTGCACAGCACTGATTGAGGCCACTTTGAAAACTGGGCCAGGGTTGTAAAATAACCTATTTACTGCAGTGTGCATTGTATTTGAAAACACAATGAAGCCTTGTAGATTCTAACTGGGCTTGGTAGAGACCTTGCAGCTGAAGAAAAGCTCTTCTGGCTATGAGGAATCTTGTGGGACCTTGCTTATTTTATTTGTTGCCTGTGACTGGATGAGGTAAAGTGAAACAAACACAAAGCAAGGACTTGGGTATATTTAGGTTCTAATTCCAATTTTTTCATTGACTTTTCTCTTTGACCCTTGGAAAATCATTTAGCACTTTGGCCCTTTGATTTCTTACACAAAGATGTGGGATAAGACTGTGCTGCTCAGACAACATGATGACTAATGAATTAATGGTAATGAATTAATAATTGTAAAGCCTGCAGTCCATGCAAAGCCTTATGCTAGTGGTAAATGTTACAGGAGTCTCGTGAGTCTGCTCAGCATTGCCTGCATACCATGAAGTCACCTCCCGTTGACTTTGGGGCCTCAGCTGAAGCCAGGGCTGAGCTTGAGGGTTGAACTTGTGACCCATGGCACGAGCAGTGTGGTGAGCTCCTGCCCGTGGCACAGCACGAGGAGCTGGGCTCTCAAAAGTCAGCAGGCATTGAGAACTGCCGATCTGCTTTCATTGAGAACTGCAGATCTGCTTTCTGAGCTTCACACAATCTGTAAGAGCCTGGAGTCCCTAAACTCAGCCTCTGTGAGCAGCATGGCCAGACAGTCAGCATGGCCAGAGGCACCTGGAGCCAGGTGAAAACCTTTTTCTCCTCTGTGCTGCAGCCTGGGGAGCTCAGGCACCCCAAGAATAAATCCCCAGTTTGGCCAAGGAGTGGGGAGCAAAGGTTCCTTATGGGACAGGGGTGTGACCTTCCTGCCCAGCTCCCTCCAGAGCAGCAAGGATTTGATTTATCAACACAAACTGGTGATCAGTCTTTTCTTTTGTTGATTTTGTCGCTTCCACCCTTTCTGTAGATGTAGTTACCTGCCTGCCCTGGAATTAGGAGTAGTTTGAGATGTGAAGCAAGTTTTGTCTGTAGAGCCTGAGCCTCAGATGAGCCTGGCTCTCATCACCCTGCCTACAGCTGTTAGCAGAAAGCTGAGCCATTGGGGCTTTGGGTGGTCAGCATCTAGTAGGTTCAGGCCCACTGAACCCTTTTCCAGTTACTGGGATCTGAGAAAGAACCTGATGAAAATGCTTCCTTTGGCTTTGAAAAAAAAAAAAAGAAAGGAAAGTGCATATCTCGACTAAATTCCACAGCAAAGGCAAAAATAAAGGAGGAATAGACAGGCACTGTAGATAATTCACTACAACAAATTTGCTTTAAGATGTAACTTTGGATTCTTTCTCACCTGGTTAGGACCTAACTGCTACAAATCTACTCTGCATGATCTGCCTCCATATATTTATATGTTGTCTGTGTGACTTCCACACAGAACAAGTCATGATAGAAATCTTTCATTTAATTAAAATTGATTTTAAAATTCCCTTGATCAATAATGAGTTAAAATTCATCCCAGCAGTGATGGGAACAGCAAACCTTCTGAGAAAAGCTTTCAGGCCAGTGGTTTTGGCTTTAGAGACTGGGTCTTGCCTGAAATTATCCCTTTCTTGGCTCCAGGCTCCGTGGTGCTTGGCACATTATGGTTTACCCTATAGCCCAGCTTGTCAACCACCCATATGAAAAGCTGAGACATCCAGTCTAAAAGTCTCTTTCTTTTTCTGCCTTTTTCAGTGTAGATGCTTTAAACATCAAACTCTTTGTAGCTCTGTTGTCATCAGTTTGGTAATGCCTACCGGGCTGCAAAATGAAATTAAAATTTTGTGGAAAATGACCCAATATTTCTTCTTTGATTCCTGCACTACAGCCTATCTAAAGCCTTTGAAGTGCTTGCTCAAAGGGCAAAATGGGGTAAGTTATTAGTAAAGGGATATTTAACAGCTGAGTTTTAAAGATTGCAAAACCTCTCTGCATTTAAGTCTTATCCCCCTGCAGAAGAAAGACCCAAAGCAAATATGTATAATATAGAAGAACATGGTTTATGTAACCTTGCCTTAGAGAAATTGGAGAGATTAATAAAGACTGGCTTCAAATGACAGCAATACTATGTTGTTCACACTCCAGGGTGCTTCCTAATTAATTGTCTCAAGCCTTTGCTGAGAGATACTTTACCAAAAGTGCTGTGATCAAGGAAAATTAAGAGGCTGAGGTACTCACTCAGTGCTGCTTCTCTCCGGAGAGTTACTCATTTGTCCCATGCCAGCGCTCCCATCTCAGTGATGAGAACTTCCTTCCTGATCAGGCAGGATCCCCCTGCTTGACTTCCCTTGGAGCCAAACTGGCCTGAGATAACAAATGAACAAATTAAAACTGAGAATCTGATAGCAGGATTTGGCACTTGTTAACACTGGACTGGCCTTAACAGTTTACGTCTGGGTAATTAATGTGCAAATAATATCAATTTACACGGTTTCATAGAGAGTGAAACCAGAGAGCTACAAAAAGTGCATTGAACAGGAATTGCAGAAAATCAGTGTCAAACAGGAAGGGAAGGAAATGTCAGCTGTAGCAGAAAGGTGTGGCATGATCTTGGATCAAATGGGGATGTGTTACCATTTTACTCCCTGGTTAGGGGAAACTGGTGTTGTTAATTGGCATTGTGTGGGAAATACTGAGAGCTGATTTGATGTTGTTTGCTGTCTCTTATAAAAGTACAGAAATCCAAAAGATACCATGAGGAAAGAATATTTTTGGAAATAACAAAACAGACACCCCACTAAGGATTTCCTATCACATGGAAAAAGGCAAACAGTGCAAGGATCACTCACTTTAAATTAACTGTGTAACATTGAAAGCACTGTACAAAATTAGCAAACATTGTGATAGTGGGACTTCCTTTGCCATTAAAAAAAATAAAAAATAGGACACGTTCATGTTGATATGGGAGGTCATGATTCATAATTAAAAAGGTTATCCTTGCAGGAGTGGGCAGTGCCCTGGGGCTGCAGGTGGCTGTGGTTGTACAGCCTGTGACAGGTGGGTGACACGAGCTGCAGGCTTGCCCAGGCCCTGGCTGGTGGCAGGACCAGGAAGAGGCTCTTGGTTTCCCAGGTTCCCTGCTCTCACCTCCAGACAGCAAAAGATTCCTTTGCCCATTCTCCTTTTTATACCTACATTATCACATTTTTACTGTAAAGTAACCAAACCTTACTCATCTTACTTTTTGATGAGAAACACTTTTCACAGCTCTGCTTGGTAATAGAATTAGATGTCTCACGCTTTCCAATCAGGCATGTTGTGATTAGGGACTTGTTTTATGCTTGCTGCAGCCCAGTTTCTCTGAGCATCTTGGATGCATTGCAGGAAAATCCCACACTGTTCCCAGGTCAGACTTTTAGGCCACCCTGTGCTGTGGCACCCTGTATTTCAATGTGCTTGATCTGTGCTTTGAGATGACTGGAACTCATGTCTTCTCTCTTTCTCTCTTCCCCCTTGGTCTGTTCCCAAATAATTAAAAAGTTTTTCAGGTATGCATTCTGGCTATTGATCTCTTTTACTTGTTTTGCCTGGCACTAGAAGTAGGAAGAAGTGTCTCTGAAAAACCAGTAGGATGGCACACAAATGGCTTTCTTAAATTTTCTATTTATATTGAAGAAAAAAAATCAGTAGCAGTCTATATTTTTGGTTTTCTCAAACAGTTCGTCCTAGGGGGTCATATTCTTGAGGGAAGAATGCTGCTGTCTGAAGGATAGGAAAGCATCTAACATGATTTTATTTTATTTTTCTTTCCACTCTCCTGCTATACTATTCCACAGTGGAGCTTAAGGCTGTTAGATCCTTGCTAATAATGTAGTTCCAATGACTGTGCAAAGAAATGTCAAAATGTTAATACAGTCGTAAAGAGCTCCCGGGCTGCCTCAGATATTTGAATTGATTTCAGAGGATTCTGATCAGAGAACAGTTCCTTCCTTGGAGTTGAAAAATGCTTTATTTTCCATGAAGGCATTTTGGAGCCTCTGCCTTCCTCCCTGAAGTCCTAATTGGGGGAGCACTTGCCAAGTCAAACAACTCCCATTTCCCTCCTGCCCATGCACCTGCTCTTTGTTCCTCTGTGCTCCAGCCTTGTCATTGTGCCATCCCAGATGTTGCTCATTGTCACAGGGGAGCTGGGTACATAAAGATGAAGTAATTTAGGGGAAATGGAGGACAGACAGATGTGATTGCCCAATTCTCATTTGGGCCAGGATGGGTATGGCAACACAAAGGTATTAAACATATATATTTGTATATATATATGTACATGTGTGCGTGTGTGTATATATATATATATATTTTTTTTTTTACATATGTATGTATATATATGTGTGTGTGTATATATATATATTCATGTATTTCAGGATTCAGAATGGCCAGCACCTGAATTTCTGAATGGAGGGAGAAGCAGGACCTGATGCCACCTCCTCCTGCCACAGTAGGAAGCTCAGTAAGTCCCACTCCAGATATTTGTTGTGAGTAACCACCACCACCTCCTGGGTGGGAAATTTTGGCCTGTTTAGTTTGTCATAATATCATTACCTAATGCAATTTCAAGTTTTCTCAGCAATTTCATTAAAAGATATGTGTTTTTCTATAATAAGAGCAAGAATATGCATCACTTTGCCATGGAACAGTGTTGGTTTTTTTGTACATCTAATTTTATTTTGATTGGAGATGAAAATGGGCAGTGCTTCCCAGAAGAAAACTTGACCCTGCACACAACTACATTGGAGGCAATTTAGGGATTATAGTTTGTGTTTTCTGATATAATTGTGTGGACAATTTAGCTTGCAGAAAGTCCATAAAGCTGGCCAGAGAGCATGAACAAGCGATATTACATTATTTTGAATCACCAAACTGTTGGTTTAGATGAAAAGCATTGCTGTCTTCCTCCTACAGTTTCTGCTTCAACCGTTCTGCATGTGACCCATGTGGATCTGAAAACAGCACCAAAGCTGTGGCAAATTATTTTATTTGGTATTTCTGGTTTGGTGTATTTGAAAATGGCTTCTGAAGCTTACCTGCTTCAGAGGCAGAATTCTCAGATAATGGTTTGAGGGAACTGAGAGAAAGGAAAACCAGCAAAAGCTGCTGCTGTGTCTGATTTTCCAGTGCATCCTTTCCAGTGGATCCCCAAGACACACCTTGAATTCTGGAACTCCCTGGAGTTCCCTTGTGGTTGCTTTGTGTCTTTTCCTCTCAGGACCCTTTTGACCATCTGTGGCTTGTGGAGAATATGAAAGCTCCTTCCTGTGTCCAAGATCAATAGCTTTAAAACCAGAGCACAAGAAGGCACTAATCATCTTTTCCACCAGGCGTGATTAATTTCTGAAGTGCTTCAGCTAGTTCCCTTTGAAGTTGCCTTTCCATTTATTTTTTATTTTTTTATTTTTTTTCAGCAAGTGTCCAAAACTCGGAGGCCCACACCCACATGTGTCCTGCAAGAGGCTGGGGCTGGCGAGGACTGCTCTGGAGTCTCTGCTGTTTGGATGTGGGTGGGCCAGACAACTTTTTGGAAAGCTCTCCCAGATCCTGGAAATGTGATTTAAAAACCAGTTGAGATATTTCCCAAAGCACCCTGGCTTCAGTGGAAAGTGGTGCTGCTTTCCTGTCTGAATCTTGGATTGAGAAAAGAAGGAAAAAGAAGGGGGAGGAAAAAACACCCCAAGCAGCCACACTACAAGACTTGAGTGTGTTTAAGTTCCTCAGCCTCACGCCAGCTGAATAAGAAAGTGACTGAGAGAAGCTACAACCCCCATCACCTCCTTTTTATGTGAGTAAATAAGACATTCCAGCAGTGCTGAGGCTGGGCCAGTGGAAATATTTTTTTTTATTATCGTTGTTGTTCTATTTTTTTAAGTGTTATTTTTAAAGTTAAGTCATCCACAAATCCACCTGGTCTCTGTTCCTGCTTCTCCTGCACACCAGAGCAGCACTGAGGGCAGCTGTTGTTACAGCACTGCTCACAGAAGGGAAAACTGCGTGTGATGTGTGTATGGGCTCGCTGGAACTCTGAAACTGCACAAGTGCCACACTGTCCTCTTTGCAAGTACCAAAAAAAGGTTGTACTGCAAATGGATGATGTGGCATTGGCTCACCCAGAGATGAGCCTGCCAGCTTGTCAGCATGGGGATGTACATGAGCCTCAACACTGCTTCCAGTTGTGCTTGCCCAGAGCTTTCTAATTGATCTCTGGCACTCCAAGAGCTGCCCTTGTGTACAAGCCATGCATGGCTGAGCTGCAGTTCATTGCTGCTCAGTTTGCAGGTACAGGTAGCTCTGTGCACCCACATTTCCTTCTCTGTGCACCCACGTTTCCTTGTCTGCCCAGGTACGTTCCTGGTGGTCAGAGTTTGAGAAGGAGTGATTTTGCATGTGTGTGTCAAAGACATGTGCTGCTCTTGTAAGGCTGCCACAATGCCAGGTAGGGAAGGCATCCACAACCTTGCCAGGAAATCCCTCTTTGAAAACAGGACTTGGCTACTATTTATTTTTAATATACTGGATTTGTTTATTTTTTGTTCATGCATATTCAGTCATAAGCACTTCTGGCTGTTACAGGAGCTGTGAGGCACTATGAAAAACCCTGTTTTCTTCACTTTTGCAGCACTAGCTGAGGATGAAACTGAAACCTAATGAGGAAGCTTGTGCTGGCAATGTTTCTTGCCCAAATGCGTCGGCTTGTGCATTTCTGGGCATCTGTGCTCAATATGAAGCACCTGCTCATGTAAGGTATGTTCTGTAAAGATTGGATGATGGCCCAGTTGGAAAGGAAGAATTCACACATTTAAGAAAAAGTACCTGTTGAAGGCACAGTGGTAAGCAAAGAAGCTCGTGGTTGTGCAGCAGCACAAGTCTCCTCAGAAGGAATAGAGAATGTAGACAGAAAATTAAAATGTTCTGCAGTGATTGCAGTAAGCCGCTAATGTGCAAAACAGAGGCAAGTGGTTCCCTCTGTGGTTCTGGCAGTGTGAAATGTGTTTTCTGCTCTCTCTTAAGGGTGACCCACTTAAAAAGTAGTTGAACGATGACAGTAGACATCACTGAGGCTAAAACTAAATAGATACAGCTGGAGATGTTCTCCTAAAGGAGAATCTCACAGAAAATGACTGTTAGGGAATCCTGGCCTTGGTTTCAGTTAACAGTGGGTGCAGTTTCTCCTGGTCTTACTGGAGATGTGTGCTTGTCAAACTGAGTATAATAATTATGCCCTATTTAAACCATTCTCCCTTGTTTCTCTCTCATCTGTCCTGTTTCTGCTCTGTATTCTAAGACTGCTTTTCACCTCCCAGAACAGGACAAGATCTCTTGTCTCTGAACACTTCACATTTCAGGGTTTTATGGCTGATGTTTGTGCCCCTGGTGTCTCCTGACTTGTGGCTGAGTGTTATGAGGGAATCATGATCACTGTGATTTGGAATATACACAAAAATGGTTTTCATGACCTCGTATACATTAGGTAATAAGAGACATTATTCATTAAATTATGTGGTAAATAATATAGAAATATTTTTTTTCACCTTAAGAAAACAACTATTAGTCCTTATATTGAATTTTCATGTTCTGGTCACCCAGTGTGAAACAGTTTCCTGCAGGTTGGTCCCCAAGCTGTGTCCAGAATCAGGCGCAGCTGATCTTATATTAATTTGGCCAATATCCAGATAAGGACTTCAAGAGAAATCCTGTCCCCAAGAAAAAAAAAAAAAAAAAAGGGGGGAGCAGTGCCAGCTCAAGGTTTGGATTGTCGCTGAGGCATCCTCTGGATTTGTTTCTTAGGAAAGCAAGTGATTCCCAGACTGGCTGTTAGTGCTGAGACTATTTGAAACCATCAGCTCCAATTCCTTTGAATTGTTCTGACTTCAAAATAGACATGTGATTTTCTGTACTAAATCCAAAGTGGAAAAAAAAGTTGCTTCTGGGGCTGGAAACTTGCATGAAGGACCAAGTTTCACTGCAATTCAAATACAGTAATTTCACACCTATAAGCCATACCCTCTTGACTAAAATTTTGATCGAAACCCGGAAGTGCACCTTATAATCCAGTGCGCCTTATATATGGACAAAGTTCAGAAATTTGCCAGCCTGGAAGTGCGAGCCGTGAGAGCTGCACCAGTCAGTGCCAGGGGCAGGAGTGCCAGGGGCCCGCGACACGGGGAGGGCGCCTGGGCTGCGTTTAAAGGCTGCGCCGATCCGTGAAAAATGTTTGCAAATTGAGCAGCTGCCAGTAAACCCCACGATCGCGCCATTCCATTACTAATTTGTTACTTTGTTGTGCCGGATCCTCGCTGTAAAAAAAAAAGTGCGCCTTATAGTCCGGTGCGCCTTATATATGGAAAAAGTTCAGAAATTTGCCGACAGCCCGGAAGTTCGCCTTATACTCCAGTTCGCCTTATAGGCATGAAATTACTGTAAATATGAGTGAGTTCTGATCCTGTAAAGCTCATAAAGCCCCCCTGGAAAGGATGGGGCCACTCAGAGTGGGGATATTAGTCTTTAGGAAAAGGCTGCCCATCCATGAATTCCCCTTCTTCTCCTTGTGTGCCATTCCTTGACTTGCCTGATGCAAATAGATTTTATCATTTGCTGCCCATTTACTGCCAAGGCATTCTTGCAGCAGCTCCAGGCAAGGAATGTGGGGTACAAGTGCTTGTGCTGGAAGGTGCAGGATGTTTTAAGGGTTCGTTCTTGAACCAGTCGTCCTGCCTTCATCCCTGCCTAGTTACTTTCTGGTTATTTTCCTCCCAGTTTGTGTTCCCATGTCTCAGCCCACGTACTGCAGGTCAGCTTGTCTCATGGGCATTGAGGACCTGACTCATAGCTAGAAGCCTCTTTTCTGGATTCTCTTTATTTTTTTGCTTGTGCAGAGGAACATGGGCACAGTGTGTAACTGGGATTCAGCCTTTTCAGAGTGGCAGTGTTTCCCTAGTTCAACAAGTGAGGTTGAAGGTGGCACAATATTAGGTGTAGTGTTGACTGCTTGGGTGGTAATTATTTAATATAATGAATAATAATAAGCCAGGGTTGTTTTGGGTTGTTTGTTTTCTGTTGTTTTTTTTTTTGGGGGGGGGGTGGTGTATTTTTTTTGTTTGTTTGTTTGCTTTTTTTGGGTTTCTTTTTTGGTTTTTGTGGGTTTTTTTGTTTTTTGTTTTTTTTTGTTTGATTGCTTTTATATTGGTTGGTTGGTTGGTTTTTGGTTTTTTGGGCTTTTTTTCCCCTGCTTTGTCTGCTTTCCTCATCTATTACAGGTTTTCCTTTCCTGGTTTTGGAGGGGTATGAGGATGAAGCTGTAGTTTCAGTAAAGTCTCTAAGAGAAGAGTTTCATCACACCCACACAAATGATGGTTGGTGGTGCACTATTTCTGTACAAATATTTCACTGAATTTGTAGCTTTTGTATTAAACTGCGTTTTCCTCCTGAATAGTTTTTGAATGGTAAGAGAGGATTCAAGATCCTTCAAATCTCACCTTCCCCCCGCAAGTAAAATTCATGTTGCTATTGAACATGTTGGATGGAAAAATGGTAAAAATTGGTTCAGAAATATAATTAATATAAAAATGTAAGAGGTTTTCCCTGTGGTTGTTTACTGTCTGTATCTTGTGCCTGGGCATGCTGGTTTGGATGCATGTGTGAAATGCCAGAGGCTTTTCCTCTTTTTGTAAACCATTTATTTCCTTCTTATGGAGAAAGAAGCATTGCAAAAAGAAGTGAAGCAAAGAGAGACAAAGAGAATGCAAGGGATGGATGATGGAGTGCTGCTATTGGCACATGTGCAGGTCTGTGTTCTTTGTGGCTGACACAGTGCTCTGTGTGCAATGCAGCATCTGCCTTGGCACAGGGCTCTCTAATATCATGGAAGTTATAGAGCACATGAAGATCCATTTTTTTCTCTTTCCCCGCCTTTCCCTCTTCTTTGGAAACCTCAAGGTGTTGACTGGTGGCTCGCTACAGCACTTAGTTTGTTACCACCCATTCACACCTCTGCGTGCCTACTGTCCCCACCTCCTCTCACACTTCCCTTGCTGGAACGATGTGTTGCAGAAATAAATTGTGTTGCACAATGAGTGCATAGAAAGAACAAGAGGGTATTTAAAAGCTGAGAAATCGGAGAACTGGTGTGGAAAGAGAGAGAGGGAAGTGCTTTTGGCACACTGAGCTGGTAGTATATTATAATTCAAGCTCGATGTCTGCTGTGCCGCATGACTATAACACTCATTTGAATGCTGGGAGTTGGACTGAACAGGAAGGGATTGAAAAGCCCAGGACTTGGGGTGCTGATTGAGAGCTTGGGAGTTCAGAGTGTGGCTTCTCTGCTTTCCTCTAGGACCTATATGAAAAAGAAATGTTTTTCTGTTTTAGTTTTTGGGCTTGTTTGGTTTTTTTTGCCCCACTCGGATCTGAAACCAACAGAGGTCTTGTAAAGATTCTGCTTAACCATGGATCCTTAAAAGTCCCACTCAGTACTTTGAGAGATTTGCTTTGGTGCAAAGGGACTTTCTGAGACAGAGAAATGAGTTGAAATAAACATTTAGTGTTTCAGCCATGCAATCGTAACACTTTCCTTTAGTTCCACATCTCTCTGGGAAGACTGTGCTCCTTGATCACACTCCAAACGAGCCGGGGCCGTGCTTTGCATTCACACAGCACAAGCAGGCACCAGGCACCTTTTGCATTCCATGTGCAAACCTCCTCTGCTCGCTCTTGCGAGCTGGTGCTGATGGAGACGGTACCAAACTTTATTATTTTCCTTTTAATTCTGTTAAATCTCACTGAGCTCCCAATTTGAAATGATGGCTTGCCCTTAAAGAGCTGCTTGCACTTGACAAGCGTGTGGCAGTACTTCATTAATTACCAGCAGCCCTTCCCAGGACAACCTCAGTTAGGTGGAATATTTGTTCAGTGCACATAATTATCTCTCTGTCGTTCCCTCTCTCATATCGATTCATGTGGAAAATATGATTAAAACATGAACATCTACAAATGATTCAGAATAACGAGAGGAAAGGCCATTGTTTTTTCACACTGACTATACTAGATTACTATAATTACATCTGAATGGTTATACATTTCTCTGTGTTCTCCACAAGACTATGCTCATTCACAGCCTCGATGTACTGTTTAAAATTAGAGAGGTTTAAAAGAAATAGCCTCTTAAGGATGTTTCTTTGACCCATTAAGGACCTTTACCTTGGCACTTGTGCATGTAATCTCTGACATAAGGTCATGTGAAGAGGGGGTAGGGCTAGGGAAAGAAATACCAACCCTTCAGACATCTGTTGTGGTGCTTTGGCCAAGAGCAGGGGGAGGCTGTGCCAGTTCGGCAGCCGCTCCTGCAGATTGCAGTCGGCTCTCTTTTGATGCCAGCGTTAATAATGTGGGCTTCCCGCTGAGTGGGTGGCACTGCTAGATTCCTAATTAGAGCCCACTAAAAGCAGCAAAAGGTGAAGTGGTCATTTCTTTCCACCCCCCACGCCTCCATCTCTTCTCCTAGCAGGTTTGTTTAGCCCCTTTTTAATTCTGGCCTGTTAGCCTGATGGAGAGGAGTGGGGCAGGGTCCCGTGCACTCTTGCGCTGATCTCAAATTAAACAAGTGGAAATGTTGATCTGCTGAAGCCCTCAGGAAGGCCTGATTCACTGTGGTGTGTGTGGAGATGACAGAACTAATTTCACACTTCATCCATTGTGCACAGTGGGTTCACCTGTTGTTTGCTCCAGCAGCTGGTGCAGGCTCCTGAGACAGGACGTCGCTGTCCTCTCCTGATTTGATCCAGGCTGTGTGGGGAGAGCCTGGTTCAGAGGGTGAGAGCAGGGAAGGTGTATCCCATTGGCAGCTCCTGATTTCTCTTAAGAGGCTCTAAATACTGCTCCAGAGGTTTTGGTTGCTCCTGAACAGCTTCAGGGTTCTTTTTCACAGAATCATAGAATGGTTTGGCTTGGAAGGGACCTTAAAGAGAAACTTGTTCCAACTCCCTGCCACAGGCAGGGGCACCTTCCACTATCCCAGGTTGCTCCAAACTCCATCTAATCCTTGAATACTGTCAGGGATGTGGTAGCCACAGATTCTCTTTTAGGTTGATTCCATATTGTTTGATTGTTTGGAGCTCATGCTCTGGGAGCTCAGGCTGAGAAAGAATTGAATTGTAGGATTTTTGACATGAAGAGTAGCTACATGTGCTTATGTCCTCTGGGAGAACAAGTTTGGAAGCAGGCAGGACATGGAGGAACAGCCTGGAGAAACCAGCCCAGGTGAGCACAAGCCAGCCTGGGTGTCCTGTGGCCATCCCTGTCCTGCTGGATGCGGCACATCCCAAGAGTTCTATTGTGAAGGAATGGATGAGAAATTCCTGAAAGATGGAATGACAATTTTCAGGATGAGGTTTCTGCCTTTTTATCTCCTTTCCTTCATTCTTCTTAAGAGAAAAGAAGAAAATAACTTTAGAAAGTGTATTATATGTCTATTTATCTCTGGTTGCTTGATAAAGTGACGGGATTAACTGTACCAAAAAACAGGCAACATGCAACCTGCAAAATGTGGGGAGAGAGTTCAGCAAGAATTACAGTGCAGACCTGGAGCTGCTGTCACTGCACCTCTCACAAGGAATGTGCAGAGTTTTTTT
Source organism: Sialia sialis (assembly GCA_009812075.1). NCBI lineage: Eukaryota > Metazoa > Chordata > Aves > Passeriformes > Turdidae > Sialia > Sialia sialis. Next base: position 2,870,831 of record VRYO01000116.1, on the reverse strand, counting down.
TCTAGCCATGAAACAGGACATTCAGATTTTGCTTGTAAGGTTTCAGTTGCAAACCTGGAAGCTGAGTTACACAAAGTTACTTATGAATCAAAACTGGAGAAAGAAGCCCCGTGAACTCTTGCCAGCTGAAACTTCTGATTTTTCCTTGGCTTTACCTTTAATTTGCTGCTAGAAAACCTGTGATCAAGTTTTAGCCTGTGAGCCAGAATTAGCCAACTAATCAGCAGCCTTTCTCATCGCCTGATTAAATGAAATCCTTCATACTGTCCTGCCTTTTGATCAGTTATGCAGTAGGATACATATTCCAGTCATTGTGAATGCAGAACAATGACTTTTCTGCCAGAATTATTTCAGCACAACTGCACTGCCCCCTCCAAATAGCCTCTGACTAGCCCAACATTTAGGATGGAAGAGAAGTTGCCTTTCCTGGTGTCCAGAAAATACTTGCCATTGGCCAGTAAATATCTTCTAGTTAGAACATTATTTCAGTTCCTTTTTCTTTGCATCCTATAAAATAAAACTATGTCAACTCTATTTTTTTTTTTATTATTATTTTTTTTGGTTCTATATCCTAACCAGGATGTAATATTTATGACAAATGTTAGCTCCTATAACATGTGCATGGATATAAATGAGAAAGAGCTCAAAGAAGAAAAAACAGTCCAGGTTCCAGACAGGGTGAGAGAGAAAAGGAGGAAAAAAAATAATTCTGAGGACAGCAAATGTGTATCTTTTGTTTGGTAATGTGGTATCCATGTAATGTCTCTGAAATGGCCACAGTTAAAGTTCATGCTACATTAGGAAAGCAAAGTGGTTTACATTGAAACTTAATAGAAGTCAATTGTGTTTGAAACATCTGATGCAGAAATAAAACACCTTATGTTTTACGGGAGCAGTAGCTGCATGTCTGGCACTCGTTCTTCTTTCTAAACACGTGTGCTCCCTCTATCAGCCTGAGATAATCCAGCTCTGGCTCCTGCCCAGCCACTCCTGACCAGAATTACGTGAGACAGCCGAGCTCCCCGTGCACGCTCCACTCCCCCTTGGGCCACTGATGGCCTGCAGTGAGAATTAGTTATCATCCTCTACAAATCTCCCACCTTCCAAGAGAACATCATTAACAATCAGCGTTCTTTTCTTTCATCATCATTTCTTTTCTTCGTTTGGGGAGACCTTGGGTGTTTCCACCAACATTTTTCCCCCCCCCGTCTGTTTTTTTCATGTAAACTTCAAACTCTTGAAGTTCACATCAGAACATGATCTCTAGGGCTGCTGTTGTTTGATCCACTTCCCTACACAACCAGAAAACAAAGTTTCACTGACAAATCCACTCTGTTTTATAGGAAGGTGCAGTCATGAACTGATCCTCCAATTGAACTAAGTTATCCTGTGGACATCTTCCAACTTCTGCTGCCTTCCACTCAATTACATGCTTATTTTCCTAATCCCCTATTTGACAGGCACAGAGTTTTACATTTTTGCATTCCAGCAGAACTGGGAACCTCTGTTCTTTGCTGCTTTAGATGAGTGCAGGCATTCACATCTCCAGTGTCAGGGGATCTGAACACAGGGAGTCAGGCTATGAGAATATCATCTAGAATTTGCAAATATTAGTGCACTTCTGTACCTTCTTCTTTTTGAGGGGCTGAAAGCCAATTCAATTAGCTATTGAAGTATTCTATTTGATAGATTAGTTGGGATTTGGATTTTAAAACAGGATTAATGTGTTGATTTGGGGTTTTTTGTTTGTTGTTTTTTTTTTTTTTTCTACAAGGTTACATGACAAGTCTACAAGAGGACCAAAAATATTAACTAGAACCCCAAATCCAAAGTACAGTGCTGTCACTATTCCTTCAGTCATCCTCTTTTTAAATGTCACAATGTCTTCATTGGGAGCAAGTAGCAAACTTTATCCAATCACTTATGGCAATGAGGTTCAAACTAAGTAACTTTAAGTAAATGATACATTTGTTTTTTCCTTGTCTAAATTTATGCAAACTAAAAAACATTATTTGATTTATCTGTGTCAAAATTTATCTGACACCGTCTCTTAAAAATACAATAAAAAACCCCAAACAAACAAAGAAGGAGAAAGAAAATGTGGGGCTATCAGCCACAGTTAGGATTATATGCATTTAGCTCAATTGTCCAAAATAATGCTTTTATTTTTCAATATAAACCTTAAATTCTGAAGGAAAATTAATCTCAAACGATGTGAAAGTCTGTAAATGTTTTTTTACTGCTATCAGTCATTTGACTGAACAACATTTCCTATGCTTTCAGTGTATTTAAATTAGATGTTAAGGGTAGAATTAGGATACGCCCTTTTTTCCAATTTATGGGGTGTTATTGGAAACCAGGATTTGTTTAGAGTCTTGATCTGTGCAAGAAAAGGAGATCAGGTTGTTCTATTTCATATACCAATATATTAAATCATATTCTCCTAGCAGCTATTTCTGTGGAATAGGAATTGGTCAGTTTTGTACCTCTCTCATAAGTAGGAGGACAACTTATTTTGTGAAAAGATTCAAAGAGTGGAAAAATTGACCCCAAAGGGAAAAGTGATAACACAGTGAACTTTTCATGTCAACATCTTACACTCTGCTCCAGCATTCCATTTCTGAGGGGATCGATTTCCATGGCACTGAAGCTGTAAGTCACCGTCCGTTACCAGACTGTGTTTTTGCTGGCACTCCTGGAGGTTTTGCTTTTCCCTTTGCAGAACTTTGGTGAGTGTGTGAAGGCAGTCTGGTTTGCTGTGCATGAGGGAGGTGAATCTCTCTGTGCAGAGTTGGGGGTGGTGTTGTGCAGACCTGTACCCTGCCCAGTGCAGTTTGTCACGAGGGAGGAACCAGGCTCTGCTCTGTCCAGAACGAGGTGCTGAGCACAGGAACTGAGAGATTAAACACTCAGCTGGTTGAGAATGCAGAGCTGTATTTTAAAGTTTAGTCTCTCTGAACCACATCACCACAGGATGGTTTGGGAGGAAGGGACCTGGTAGATGATCCTGTTCCAACCCCCTGCCATGGGCAGAGACAATTTCCACCATCCCAGGCTGCTCCAAGCCCTGTCCAGCCTGGCCTTGGGCACTGCCAGGGATCCAGGGGCAGCCTCAGCTGCTCTGGGCACCCTGTGCCAGGGGCTCAGAACCTGCCAAGTGAATAATTTCTCCTAACACCTAATCTAAACCTTCTCTCTTCCAGTTTAAAATCATTCCTCCTTGTCCTATCATTATGCTTGAATACATTTTCAAGATTCAAAAGTCTTATTATATGAAATTTATTCCCAGTTTTAGGTATGGCTACTTCAAGCTTTGAGCAGTTGTGGGGTTTGTTTTCTGTTGGTTTTAATTTTTTTAAAATTTTTTTTTTTTGGGTGGGTGGGGGGGTGTAATTTTTCTTTTTTTGACAAAATGATGTCTTTTTTAGGATTCCAGCTTTTCCTTTTCTGTACTCATTTGTCCCTCCATGGTTTTTTTTAAATGCATAATTCTAAAATGAGCAAGGCAGTGAAGTCTCCACATGAATGCAAGTTTAAAACCATTTGAATGAACAGCATAAGGCAGGAATCACAAGTTTTTCTCACCTTGACATTAATATTGTCATAAAAACCAGACAATGCTATGGTTAAATAAGAGTCTTCCTGGATTTTATCAGGTAGGACCTAATTTTTCCTAAAGCCACAGTTCTTGGTATCCCAGAACCAGGTGAATATCTGGTCCTTCCAGAAGAGAAAATGTAGGATTTGAGAAAAAAAAAAAAAAAAGTGATTGAAAAACATTAAAAATTTGGCTTTTGGTTGAAAAGGAGAGGCCGGTGGGTGGTGTTTTTGTTCCTTTATATATATATATTTTTATTTATTTTTTTTAATTATTGTTTTGTGGTCTTAAGTCCTGAGCCCTGACTTTTGAATGCTCAGATTTGCCAGCATTAGAGTACAGTAATTTCACGACTATAAGGCGCACTGGAGTATAAGGCGCACTTCTGGGTTCCGGTGAAAATTTCAGTCAAAAGGGTGTGCCTTATAGTCGTGAAGTTACTGTAACACTGGAAAGCCATTCCTGGTGGGGAAGGCTGACCTGCACACCCCACTTCTGCCATGGTGTGCGCTCTGTTAGTGTGAAATCCAAACTTAATATTGCCAGCAGCCAGAGGAAGAAAGCAATTCCCTGGACAGGCTGGGCCAGCAGTGCAGCAGGGACAGGAGCCCTGCCTTGCCTGCCCTCCCTGGACATATGCTGAGCTCGTGTGCGAGCCCTGCCTGCCCGGGGCTGTGCTGGGGCAGCTGGCTCCCATCAGTGCTGCTGTCAGCAGCTCCTGTGCTCTGCAGCAGCCAGCTCCCAGCAGGGCTGGGAGGACACTGAGAATCCCTGAGCAGGAGCTTTTGTCTCTGCTCCCCTTGATGACAGTGACACCGTGATGGTGTGTGGCATCCAGGGAATCCTCACAGCAGCACAGACCTTGGTTCTTCCCGGGGCTTTCCAGTTCCCAGCACTGGCTGTGCATCCACCTAGCAGAGTCTATCTCTGCCCTCCATCACTGCAGCTGCAGCATGGCAGGAAATCCGACCTTTGGGGACCAGTCATTGCTGTCTCCTTCCTCCTCTCCTAGCCCCACGCTCCAGCAGTGCTGTTCCTTGATTGTGATCTAAATTGTCCTTATCTCATGCCAGACACCGGGATGGCTGCAAGGCACGGTTTCCTGCTGGGCACTGCCAGGCACAGAGCATATGCTAGACATCCACAGGCAGATGGGGCTGGTTGGGGCCAGCGAAGCATGAAAAACCAGGGCCTGGGTAGCAAGAGGCTGAAGAACTCCACAAACTGGTTGAGTGCCACGTCCCAAGCAATGTTAACAGCTCATTAACATTCCCTACAGGGCTGGCGGGTCAGCGCGGGAGGTCAGAAAAATTAAGGACTATTTTCTTAAGGAAACAGGAGGTAAAGAGGTTTAGATCCATACAGCTGGGGTAGGACACAATGCAAAGGTTGGCCTGAAAGCAAGCAAAGGGGAACGCTTCCTCCCAGCCTCTGCCTGCTTAACTAGGACCAGCCATCTGCCCATTTCCTACCTGGGATTCTCCCCATGCTGAGCTGAAACTTGCTTCATTATTCAAAAGCAAACTTGCCCAATGGCACAAGATGTTGGGAGGCAGCTGATTCGTGACCTAGCCAAAGACATGGGGAGGAGGGAGCGAGGTTTTCCTTTGAACCAGGCTTTGGAAGCATATGGCAGGCCTTGTACTTCAGGACGTGATCCATATGCTGCTCTTCAGTGCCCATATGCTTTCTATATTTTCCGTATTTATTTATTTTAATCAGGATTGAGTCTGTGATCTTGATTTTCCTTTTGCTGCTGGCTGTAATTACATTTGGTTGTGCTACTGGAGGTAAGGCAACGAGGTTAGAAACGAGCACCAGAGTGTTCAGTTTTGTCCTTTTAACATCATCTTGTCCTGTGAGTTTTGTGTCGAGAGTTGTATTCTGGGTTAATGATCTGTAATGCTGTTAGTTTACATTTCTCCTTCTTGTTGCATCTCGGAAGTGGAGTTTCATTGACTCAGGGTCAGAGAAGACAAGCTCCAACAATAGAGCTGTACAAACATTAACTGATATTCACTGTTCCTTGTGGGGTTAGAGGCTATAAATCAGTGTATTCCTATTTCACTGCAAAAAGCAGCAGAACTGAGAAAGCAGCTCCGGACTCTGCCTCCAACCAGTGTGGCAGAATTTGACCTGAGGTAGTTAAGATTTATAGGCACAAGGAAGCACTATCAGCCTCTCTCTTTGTCTCCTCACTCATACAGGGATCCTCTGGCTCCAGCAGGGCAGCATTTCCTGCTCCCTTTAGCTGAGCCCTTCCTGTCCCAAAGGCTGTGTGGTGGTGACAGACACGGCTCCCCAGCTCCAAACCGAGCAGGAATGGTGCTGCTGAGTGCACTGTGCACACCTGAGCCCTGCTGGCAGCCCCAAACCCAGAGCAGCAGCAGCTCCTGAGCACAGCTTGGTCTGTCCTGGTCCCTGGGGCTCCAGCCCCATCCTTGGTGCCATTTCTTCCTCCCAGACCCCAGCAGGGATGAACCTGGCATTGCCCACCCAGAGCAGGAGCTGGAATAGCAAACCCTGCCTGGCAGGTCCAGCCTGTGCCCATCTGCAGAACATCTTAAAAAGAAAGAAAATAAAAAAAAAAAAAAATCCACTAGCTAAAACAAAGTATTTGTAGGAACAATGGGTGTCCAGAGCAAAATGAAAGTGTTCTGAAAAGAGCTATATTTTTGTGTCTTTAGTTCTTCAGCCTGCAAGGAGTCCTGTTTTCACTGCTGCTGAAAACAGAGCAATTCTTCACAAAGTGCTTGATAGCCCAATCGTTTCAACCAGTGTTTTATGTTTTCCTGTGAACCTGCTAAATAATTAGCAGTGAAATCTGTTTTCTTCTTTATTTCCACATTTTCATAGGAAAGAAGCTCCTGACAAAATAATCCCTCTCTGATATTGGGGCAGGGAGTACTGATTTTGTTTTTGTTTTTGTTTTTGTGTTTGTGTTTGTTTTTCTGTGGGAAAGAATGCAGCATCCTCCGGGTCTGGTGTTAATGTAACCAGACTCTTTTCAGGATCCTCACCAGGAATTAAATGACTATTCATCACTTTTTGTTGCATACAAAGAACAAATGAGCAGATTGGGTGTTTCCTGTATGAAGTGAAAACATCTGTGTATTATTGGGGAATGCTTAGGTCCTTTATCACTGTGTACTAACTCACTGTTAAAATTATTTGGAATTAGTGACAGTTTTGTGTGAACAAAACCAATGTCCTGGATTCTGAGAGGTTTTATCATTGACCATTTTTCCACCACAACATTTTTAGGTGCTGAAAAGATCTTACGATACCAGGGACTCAGAACAAAACAAGGGATGTTTTGCAAGAAGAATAATCTCCAATTTTCATTTAAATCTTGCGCTGAAGAGTATTTATCTATAAATACTTTTGGATTTCATGTTTGTTGTTACTGGAGAACTGAAAGTGCCAAAATACTGCTCTTAAGTCTGTTGTTTCTGCTCTGAAAAAGAAGCAGGAGATTTTATAAACCTTGCAGAAGAGCCTGCTGAATATAGAGAACCTTTTCCAGAATGGATCTTTAGAAAGAAAACTCTTCAGGAGATTATCCTGGAAGGCATTATAGTGGAAAATCAAGCATTTAAAACTCAAAGATTTTTAGTTTAGGAGGTATAACATCATCCTCCCAGGAGATTTGGGGGCCTTCAACATTGGACTTCCCCTCCTGTCTTTTCAGACATCACAAAGTTTGAAGGAGATGCACTTCAGTGTTGGATGGACTCTGAGCTGATTCTAACAGGGGATATTAAAATGCTTTGTGTTAAGAGCAGCAAAAACTATTTCTGCTTTCTCCACTAAAATTTGTATTGAAACTTTCTGCTTTATCCATTTCCCTTAAAAATATTTTTATTTTCATCTCAATTGGGAAGAAAAATCAAATGAAAAAATGCTGGAGTTTCCAGAGTACATGATTTCCAGTAGAACTCCAGTTAGGAAAGACAGAAAATGCAGGAAGTAATCTGAATTTCAGTTATTTCTCTACTTTAACACTTAGATTATCACATAAATATAGGGTCTCATTTACTCATTTCTACACTTGAGTCATAGGAGAGAACCCAAATCTTTATCTCATCACAGGAAAATTCTCTGGGCAGCCTTCCCTTTCTGTCAGGAGCAGCTGGAGAATGTGAAAACCTCCCTTGGCATTTCCAACACGGGGACTTGGGCTCTGCCTTCCTATCCTGTGCAAGCCTCAGGCTGCTGTCAAATCAATTGCTGATAATGATGGCAACCATTGCTCCACTGAGGCTTGAATGACAACTTTCCTTCCACTTCTGGAAAGAACTTCATTATCTTGAAACATATTCTGAGAAACTTCACGTTTTAGCTCTCGTGGAAAAGACATGGAAAGTACCCAGGTGTTTTATGGAAGCCTTGGAGGGGATTTTCCAATCATGAGCAGACAACAGAGGGCAAACAAAGTCTTGACTGAATTTTAAGTTCCATTGTGGCAGGAATGTCCTTGATGCAAAGGAGAAAGAACACCATGAGGGGTTGCTTGGATGTGTTGCTCTCAGCCTGAGCAAACTCTGCTGTTGGCCAGAGGGTTTCGGCACAGGGCCTCAGGTGAGGGCAGGGCAGAGTGTCTGTGCTCAGGAAAATCCATCCTCCTTGTTCACCCTGCACAGCTGGAGCTGGGAAATGTCTCAGGTGTCTCAGGAGCTCGAGACACCACCTGTGTTGTTTCAAAGTCTCTGTTGCCCAGCCCAAGAACTGAAGAAGGAGCCAGGGGTTGTCTTCTGCAATTTCCAGAGTTGTTTATTTTATCTTATCTAAGAAATTCTTTCCCTGCCCAGCCTGGGTCCGTTCAGCAGGTCAGTCCCTGGCACACTGCCCGCCCCAAGGACGGTATTGTCTTTTTATACTACAAACTAGTGAACATATTTACAGTTATCTTCCAATACCTATCACCTACATTGTACAGTCCAGTTCTACTCTAAACCAATCCAAAAGTGCCACCATCACCCAGAAGATGGATGCCAAGAAGAAGGAGAAAGAAGGACAGAACACGCCCAAATTCCTCCATCTTGACCCTGAATCCCCATTCTAAAAAATTTTAAAAATTTACTTTCTCACCTTGTGATAATCTAACTTGTACTCTACTTATTTTTTGTGACTTGTAACTCTTCATACAAAGGTGGTAATTTCTCCCAGGGGTTGAAATCAAAGGCACAGGGGTCTTGGGCTCTGTGCCAAGGCTTCTGAGCCCCCTGCCAGGGGCTCAAGCCCTCCACGGCAGCCAGAGGGATGTCCTGGGTTCTGACAGGTAAGAGGGTGGGAAGTTCTGAACTCAGGCTCCCTCTCTTTGGATGGGATCACTATCCTTTTCTCTTTGTTCTCCAGGTGAAATTTCAGTGCATCTGATCCATCTTCTCTTTCCTCATTTCAAGGATAAGAACCAAACAGGTCTGAAAATGTGTCCTGCATCTTACAGCAGTGAGCTTTGATTCACACTTCCCTTAATTCACTGCTATGAAAAATGGGCTGGCATTCTACTGTGAATTTAAATACTCCCAACCCAGGAATAAATGGATCCCATGGCTCATTTATCTTTCAGATATTAATTAATAGTGGTTAATTGTAGTTATGAACTGCAGCATTCCAGTCTCCAGCATCCATACATTTTATTTAATATATTCTGATTAAGGTGGAGTCAGCGAGTTGGAGAATAATTAAAACAGCTCTTTGCCATCAGCTTCTTACAAAATTTCAGCTTCCTCATGAATTCGTAAGATGATTGCATCTGCCTCTTCAGAGAGAGGTTGTTTTGGGGCAGAAGCACAGCAGACACTGGGAGCAGATCCATTTGAACAGGGTTTGCCTGTCACTGGTGCCACAGACTGACACACCACCACCCTTCCCAGCGTGGCACTGATGGAATAACTCTGCACCTCTTCAGTCTTGGCTCTAGAATCACAGGATGAGAGCAGTTTCCACCCTTAATTCTGCTCCTCCTTTATGCAATTAAATAGTTCATAATAGGAGCAGGGCAGTCCATGCCCATAAGTTTACAGTACAAGAAAATTCTATGAATGGTTGGTATTAACTTTCTGAGAGCTGTTGTTACCCCAGAAAGGAAGGGTCATAGTACAGAGCTAAGAGAGTAATTTTCTTATATAAACAGCATTTTCTTCATATAATAATGGAATAGTTTGGGTAGGAAGGGACATTAAAGATCACTTCATGGGCATGAACACCTTCCACTAGACCAGGTTGCTCCAAACCTGGTATTTTCTTATTTCCCAATCCACATTTCCTTTTTCAGGGCACATATAAATGCCATTTCTCTGTGCTTTGTTGAGATCTCATTTCTTGGTGGTGGTACAAGTAGATTTCAAGCTGATGGAAACACAAAATATAGTTCATTTTAGTCTGTGTTAGTGAGGTTTGGTTTCACATCCCACCTCTCATGCTGTGAGTGCAGAGCTGTGTTTGAATCACCTCACGTAGCTCTGGGCAGAGCGGGGTCCATGAAGGCTGGCAGGTGTTAAAGCACAGCACACTGCAAGTTTTAAGGGCAGTTTCCTGAGGGATTTCCTCCTGAGGCAGCTATTGTTTGGTTAATGGAGATCTATATCCACTCTCCCAGTGGCATCCTGAGACACACTTGTAACACAGAAAAAAAAAAGGATGACTTGAATTGATTTGATGATAAAGTTTCCCCCCACCCCTGACAAATGCTTGTGGCTGGGCTCTGGCAGGGAGATGTCCTGTTGGAAAATGAACTTGGTTCATCTGGGCTCTGGTGGGAACCCCGTGTTCAAGATAAACATGAGAGCGCTCTTTGAAGTTGTTTGCTCATCAAAAGCACAGTTACTTTGTTTGTATTATGCTGGATACTCCCATGAGATGTAGCTCAATTTATGGAATAAAATCTTGGCAAGAGGAGGCAGTTTAGAAAGAAAAATCCTCCCCAAACCAAACAAAACCCCCTTAACACTGCTGGGAAGGTGGGAATATCATCCTCAGAGTCCCTCAGATGTTTCTCTTCATAGCATTTAACAGATTTTAATTTTACTTTTCTGTAGTCTATGTGAAAAATCTTCCTCCTGCCTCCAACATGTTTCAAAGTCTTTTGGGCTGAGTTACATGTGAACTCACTTGAGGTTTTCAGCTTGGCCAGGACTTCATTGTGTTACTGATGTGGTGGTTGTGCTTTGATGATCTCTGCCTGCCAGGGCTTTTTAGGAGTAAAAACCCCTGCGCCAATAACCACTCTCTCCTTCTTTATCTGCATCCCATGGGTGTTCCTGATGTACCTTTGATGGTAGTTTTTAGATTTGAAAATGTCCTATTGTACACATTCTGAGCTGGGTGAAATACAAGCTGCAAGAGGCATAATGGAAACGTGACAGGATGGGAATAAGTTCTGCTGCTAGAGAAGGCATCATCCATCTTCACATTTTACCATACTTGCACAAATACTGATGGCTGGAGGTTTCTCAAATGTGTTTTTATCAAGGTCATTGTATTATCTCATAGCTCAGTTATCAAGTTTTTAGTGCTCAATGAAGGTTTAGACCTTGTTTTTCGCTCTTCATAATTTGGAAAAAACCTTAACAAAACAACAACCAGGTGAAAACATATTGGAAGTAAGTCATGGGAACGGACTGGTCACTCTAAAATGGAAATTTCTAAGCTTTGTGCGAATGCAATCAATCTCCAACTGTAACAAATCTGCAAGTACCAGCAATTTGTAGCAAGATGGGTACCATATGCATAAATATATATATTAATATATAATCTCTATAAGTGTGTAAAAATGCACTCTGAGCAGTCATAACTGAACTGAGGGACATTTGTCATAACTAGGAAAGGAAAATTACTTTTTTTCCTTATGGTGTGCTTTCTTTTTCTTTGAGAGAAATGATACATTCCCTGCCCCTTTCTCATCTACATTACTGATAATTGATACATCTGAAGAAATACTGGCAAATTAAACATAATTTTAATCTTCATCATTGCCTTCTGAGAATCTTAAAGTAATTTGCTTTTAGTAAAGGATTCAAGAAAGATGTCACTGTTATAAAACTGGTCGTCATTGTAACAATGATAATTTTTTAAAAGGCGAGACATCTAAATCATAGAAAAGCTAAGCTCAGGATTTTCAGAGCACTTTAAGTACATCATTTTTGTGGTTGTTTGCTTTGAGTTGCTTAATGTAGTCATCTAAAATTCAAGGCTCCTAAAATCACTCCATGGAATCACTCCATGGATTTTGCCCAAGATCACAGTGGGAGTCTGCAATGCTGCTGGGCCCAAAACCTACATGCTGAATCTGACCTTGCTTAAGCTAATCTTAAATCATCTATAGTTATTAATGTCAGTAGATTTACTTTTTATACAAAATTACAGTCGCTGAGATTAAAATTGAGATTTCCAGACTTTTCATCCAGTGCTTTAGCTCAGCAGAAAATAATTCTTTCTCCATATGCTATTTTTTGGATGAGCTTTAAAATCAGATGCTTATCTCAGTCTCTTCTTTTGGCAAAAGTGAACTGGAAATCCCAGCTGAAGAATTCTATTCTGGCTGTGTTAGAAATGTCTTGGGAGCAGGTTTCCTTGCAGTGTTTCAGTGCTGCTCATTCTGCTCCCATTCACAACATCCGGAAGTACAAAACAAAATTTACATTCTGGTGTTTTATACCACGGGGAATCTCCTTGATTGGTTTAGAGGTGGTTGAAAACACTCATGATTTTAAATAGAGCCACGTAGCTGGAGACAAGCTCACAAATTATTTTTATTCTATGTTTACCTCAGAACACCAAGGGTAGAATTTAAGTCAGTAACATCAAATACAGCTCTTAACTTCATAGTCAATCGTTTGACAGCCAGGGTGTTATCCAGAACTGTTTTGTTTTTCTGATTCTGTATTTCTGTGTGCATGCACAGGTGGTGTGTAAAGCTCAGTTGTAGATGCATTTCACGTTTTACCTTGTTGATAAAACCCTCCCTTTTTCAAACAGATTGGACTCACTGCTTGCCTAGCCATGAATTTCTCCTTTATTATGGTCTTAATCATGATTCAAAATATCCTCTAATCTCTCAAGAATGCCTTCTTTTCTTGTGTAAGAGGAGCACTCAGATTTTTCTTGTCTTGTAGCTGTAGTTCAGTCCAAGGGAGGCGAGGGAATGTGCTACTTCAAAGGTGATTTAAGTGAGCCTGATGTTTGAGGCTCTTTCAGACTCTTTTCATTTTCAACAAGGACCTCCTGAATCTTGGTTTATCCCCAGGTGTTTCCACTGACATGTAACTGGCTCTGAGAACAAGCACGTGTGTTGTGCTAATGGGAGACAGGGCTGGCTGCTCCCCCAAACTCTGTGTACAGCCTGGCTCCTGCTCCTCTCCAGCCTGATTCACTCAGAGTGTTATCTTGGAGGGAGCTGGCTCTGAAAATGAGAGTAGGTGGAAAAAGTTTCACTGAAAAGAACAAATTAATGTTTCCTGTCTTCTGTCCACACAGACTTTTTTGGACAGAGCTTCTGCTGAGGTGTGTACCATATGTAAGTACTCTTTAAAGCTGGTTACTCTCTGATGTCATGACCTAGAGAACAAATACAGAATTGTTGAGTGGATGAGCTGCAGGTTTTTGCTTCTTCTTTGCCCAGCATTTCTTAATTTCTCCATTCATTTCTCAGTCCCATGAAGGGGTTGTTTTTTTTTCTTTGGACATCAAACAGAATTTTGATTCTGCACTGCCAGAGAAAACCAGGATTCACCTGTGAATTGGTGGGCTCAGAGTCAAGCCAGGAGGCAACAACAAACACCCATTGCCTAAGCTGGGCACTTTGCAAAATCTGCAGCTGTGAGAGGGGCTGCAGCCCTGTTGGGAGCCTTTCACCCAGCTCTGACCAGCTTTGGAGAGGTGGCTGTCCTGTCTGCCCACAAAGGACACGTGTGGCAGCATACATCCCCTTGTTCTGCCACACCTGAGGGAGCAGCAAAAACCCCGGGAGTCCTCAGCAGCTGGATCATATTGTGGTGGGATGATGAATCCCCCTGCACCTTTCTTTGGCTTTGCATGTTTCCTAATAAAAGTAGTGTCAATAGAGCTCAGCAAACAGTGATTCTAGTTTCATGGCAATGATTGCTGTGACTCAAAAGCTTCGAGGGTATGGGTTGAGAGGCTTAGGGAAATTATAATTAAAAAAATGTATTTTTACTTCAAAAGAAGGGCTTGACTATGAGCTGTTATCTTGATAGTGGAAATCAGGATTGTGCCTACATTACCTTAATTTGTTGTCTTGGAAATTCGGTTTTTGAAAAAATTTCTCATTTGACAAAAAAGAACCCTCACTTGTTATCCTCCAGTGCCTTCCATAAGGCCCATCGACCCTTGGCTGAAGAGTGAGCTCTGAGCCTGTTGAGAGGGTTTGGTGCTGTGTTCATGTATCAAAAATGAAGGATATTCCCAGCCTGGCATTGTCACTGGCTGCCCTGTCCTGCCTGCCTCTTCCTTGTCAGTTCATTTAGCTAATTACTTTCCTCTTAAATTGCTCCCTTCTGCTCAACAACTTTCACAACTTGTTTGCAGCCACCCGCAGTCACTGTGGCTGTGTATTCTTTTCTGGGGGATATATTATTCTGTTTATTTAGGCTGAAAGCTGTGAAGGGAAGGTTTGCAACTGTGTTTTCATGCTGTCTAACACCACCAGAGCCTGACCATTGTTTGTTTCAAAACACCCTGCAATAAAAACAATTGATGTCGCATGCATTCATCAACAAAAGTCATAAAGCAGTTGTAACTAAATCCCTTTATTTATGTAGTTGTTGCGCTCCAAGACTCCGTGAACGGGCCAGAGAAAGGCAAATGTGGCCCACAGAGACTTCTCAGAGCAATTGTTGCTCTGAAGAGCCCATTTCACCTGCTCTCCCCTCCTCACTTGTTCCCATCAGCGTCTCCGCTCGGAGCTTCTGCTCCAGGCTCCAATCAAGCGAGCACCCAAATTCCTAGAGGTGCCATTTTGCAGCAATATGAGCCTAATTGTTTCTAGATTGAATATTTTCATGGGGTATCAGTCTCAGTGTTGCTGGAATTAGCATGCTCACTGAAGGATTGAAGATGCTTATCGGGCCCGACAGCTTTAGTGTCAGCGGGATCAGCGGCGGCTCCGCGGCACTGCGCGCAACGGCGACAATATTTATCTGTGCGGAATGGAGACATATGGCCAGAATCATCCGCTCCCTTTCCTCAGTAATTAAAACATCTGGGAGCACAAAAGGGCTGTAAGAATTTAAAAAAACCCTCTCTCTGCTAAATAAAACAGGAGCATGGTGCCTTTACATAATTGCCAAGGCTTTCTGTGCTGCTGTGGCGGTGTCTCAGGAGGACCAACCTTCTCTAATGTTTTTTGAATGTGTGACGGTCAATAGGAGCACAAACTGAGCTGAGCGCAGCGCTCAAACTTTTTATTAATACTGTATCTTGCTTTATTTTCCAAAGGATGGATTTGAATGCTCCTGAGAGGGATTGCAGATTATTTAAGGAGTAGCAAAAGCATACTGAAGTCATCAACTGTTTTACAGAGCATGATTACACAGTGATAGCTTTCTGTGTCTGGAGTATTCTGTAGATATATCTTTGATAAACACTATTTTAGTCAGAGCTTTGAGGTTCAAATTCAGACCAGGGCAGCATGATGACAGCTCTTATCATTTGATGGATATTCAGTACAGTGTGTGAAGCGTGTTTAATACAGTTTTATGTAATTTTCAGAGATTATGTGTCCCAAACACAAAGCCATCTCAAAATGAAGTAATTGTCTAACTTCTTGGCCCTTGCGAAATCCCCAGCTGAGCTGCGCGCTCCCAGCCTTGCAGGGCTGGACTTCAGAAGAGGAATCTTATTTTTGATACATGACACTTTTAAATCCTAAAACTTGTCATCCGCAGAGATGGGCAACCATTTTGAGAGTTACTGTTGTTTTATTGTATATAGGGCTCACAATGTAGTGCTTTGTAGAGACTTTTCTTTGGGGTTTTTTGTTTTGGTTTTTTTTTTCCTTAATGGAGTAAGATCATAGAATTGTTAAGGTTGGAAAAGACCTTAAAGATCAACAAGTCTGTCTGCCCGGCACCATGATTTGAGTGGGTGATATTCAGCCTCAAGTAACTGAATAATATCTCATCTGCATTTTGCTGGCAGTGGTGAATTTACCTGGTATTTCCTGAGGGAAGACTGAGAAACTGAGGCAAAAGGGTGGAATAGAATTGTTCACAAACATAAAAATCTGTGGCTAAGGTGGAAATTGAATGCAGCTCCTCTGAGGCTCCTCCTGTGACAATTTTTTGTGTTTTGAAACCACGGCTGAGCAGTACTCAGTGCTTCCACCAAGGAACCAGACTAGAGGGTCATAATGAATTTTATCTTTAATCTGTGTGAGTAAAGAACCCACTGTCAGTGAAGAATGATAGCACAGCCAGTTTCTCTGGAATTGCTTGTTGCTAAGCCCTGTAGCCCTGTCAGTGATATCTGCACCTGTGTAACAGAGCTGGGACAAGCACACACTGATGGGAATGAGTGTCCTCACCTGCTGCTGGGGCTGGGACTCACATCCCACCCTTGACTCCTTCAGAGCAGGAGTTTGGTGCTGACTCCTGCTTGGATGAAGTGAGGATGATATCTCCTTGCCTCTTGGGGGTTTTCTGGAGTTAAAAATTTTTCCAAAAAGCAGTGGTGATGCTTGGGTACCTTTCCCTTCCATGATCTGGCAGTGATACAGCAGCAGCTCTTGGCATCTGGAGACCCCGCTTTCCTAGCTGCTCCAAGGTAAGAGCTTCCCTACGGGCACTTACGGGGCTGCAGTTTGTTCCTGGGTGAAGGAACAGCTCCTGCCTCCCATTTCTCTTTTGAAGCCCTGGCTGGATGCCTAAAGAAACCTCAGCTTGTCATGTCTGGTTTGTGTGGAGCAGGAAGAGGTAGAGCCCAAGGTTTGTGAGGTATGCAGGTGATGGACTTATGGCTTTTTTTAGGAAGTGTTGTAAGGATGGACATGGGATGAAAGGCTAACTTAGGGAGGTGGAGGAAATGGAAGCAGAGGGGAGAAGATGAGGAGAATAGGATGAAGTTCTCTGCTGGGAATTTAGGAAAAGACATGGAATTGCAGAAGCTGGGTGTTGTTGGTGTTCAGTTTGCACTTCACACTTGCTTCCAGCAGTACCCAAGCAAGCTAAATTGGGAGCCATTGGCAGTAGTATTCAGATTAGCTTTAATATAGCACTGGCATGCTCTGCAGTGCAGCACCTCTGCACTAATTTAGCTCTTTGTCAATAATATGAGCTCTTGTGGTGTTTCCAGTAACTGAACTGACTTCTTGACCTGGCTGGGTCCTGCTGTGCTTGGGCACACAGCTTGGCTCAGAAGTGAGCCGTGTAAGGAGGGAGACTCGGGCAATCTCACTACCCATTTTGATTTGTTACTTCTCCTTTATACCTGCTATGGCTTCTTTTATCTGAAGGTAGCTCTCCCTGCAGTGCTGCTAGCTATTTCATTTTGTAGAATAACCCAGATAATGTTCTTCTTGCTAAAGAAAACTTATCCCAGTAGAGGTCCAATCCAATATATTTATATGACAAACAGCTGAAGCCTTGAAAATGTCTAGCTGGCTCAAAGATTCAATTAAATCCAGCCCAGTTCTAGGTGTACTTCCTAATTAAAGTATTTGACATCCACACAGACATAAATATTTATGCTTGGTAGAACCTATCCCAAACAGCAAAACAAATTACTGTGACAACCTGAATGCTCTCCATGGCTCCATTATCTGCATGCATAGCTAGAGTTTCAGCAGGTGTCATTTTACAAACTGTGGAAGAAGCTGTCAGATGTGTTTGGAAGAAGGCTGACAGCATGAGGGAAGGTGATAGTTTTAGTGGGAATGGAACAAGAATTCTGCAAGCAGCATTGTGGGTCCAGTTCTGACCTCACTTTCTTAGGCTCAACAATCCAGACTATATGTTCAAAGATTTGATCTTTTACCCTGTCTGGGTGCCACAAGAACCCTGACAGCACAGGTCCTTTTGAGCTTGGGAATTGTGAATATTTATTTGGTGGGTTCCATGTGGCTGCCTCTCATGCTCAGCCAGATGTTTGTTATGCGTCCATCCTTCCTGGTTCCCTAACAAATCCAGAAACCACTCAGTCCCTCGTAAATTCCAGTGTTATCAACCCAGAATTCCTGCAGCCCCACAGTCTAGTACAGACAAGCACTTAGCAAGATATTTTGGGGCAGTGTTTTGTTGCTTGCTTTGGAAGGTGAAGTTACTGGCATGAACAGAGTTCTTAATTTATAGCATTAGTTAATTTTCCCTGGAGACTCAGGATCCTAAACTATCCCAGTTTTGTATTTTGGGCCCTATCAAATGGCAAAATGAGGGTAGTCATGATTTAACATTCTTCTGGCTGATGTAAACAAGGGATCTTGGATTTGGAAAGACCCCAGTGTTCAAACAAAAAAATAAATCTTAGAAGAAAGGTTCAGAACCAAGATGCATATAAGATTAGGTGTTTCTGCTTTGTTTACCAGCCTTCATTTAACCCCTAATTTTTGTTTTCCCCTGTGCTTTACTGTTGAAAATGGGATTAAAAAAGCAAACCCAAATCTGGGGACATCTCATGGAACAGAACACACTTGCATTTATTTTATTTATTTAGCAACAGACATCTATTTTTAAAGGAGTCAATAATCACTCACATCCCTGCCTCCAAGCAGGAAGAACACCAGTCATAAATAGTGTAACAGACTTGGTGCCAGGTGAGCATCTGCATATTTTTTCCATTTACCTCCCTTTGTGCTGGGTGCACCAGGACCCCAGAGAACAAACTCTGTCTCCATCCTCCTTCTGTGGTCACCTGTGGAGTGGCCATCCCTTTATCCATCCCACCTTGGCTGCTCCCTGCTGAATATCCCAAGCTCTCACCTTTCCTCTGCTCCGTGTAGGAAAATCCAAACCTCCCGTGGTGCTGCTGGCTTGGAGCAGGCAAGGCAGGGATGTCCCAGGGAAAACTCCATTGGTGTTAGTGCCTTTTTGGGGCTACCTAAAAACACAGGCCAGACAAGGTTAAGGGAATAAAAAACAGTTTACAGTAATTTCATGATTATAAGC
>VRYO01000116.1:2831020-2851158 GCA_009812075.1 Sialia sialis | reverse complement strand
CAGGTACATTTCAGGCAGGCACCCAAAACTGGACAGTGGGTCATGGGTTTTCACACTTTTATAAGTTTGGTCCATTTGCATATTGGGGGTTAATCTTCCATTTACAGCTTCAGGTAATGAAGTTATTTACCCCAAGTTTGCTCCCCCAACTCACTTTTGTTTACATTTCTCAGGGCCTGAGGCAGTGAGGTGTCCTTGATTCCCAGGCCTGGAGAATCAGTTCTGACCAAAATGGGAAAGCAGCAGCCAGCACTGTATATGGAGTTTATAAAGAGTTGTAGGATTACAAATACACGAAAAAATATAAAAGCTAAAATCCTAAGGCATCAGTGTCCCTTTTCCCCAGGCACATTTGGAGGAACAGAGTGCACAGAGCCCTGTGGGGATGTTTATGAGAGTGCAGGGTGGAAAACCTGCCCAGGATTTTCTAGGAGCTGTTCCTTGGGAGAGCAGCCCGGATTTACACTGCTGGGCTGTGTAGCTGCTCAGTGTTAACATTGCCTCTGTGAGCATTGGGGGAATTGTAGTAAATCTTCCCAGAATGGAGAGCTGGTTTCATCTTGTTTGACACATTGTTTCCTGATAAGAGCTGCTGGGAAAATACTTCAGTTTTCTTGTCAGACCAAGCTCGCTGAGCTGCCAGGAGAGACTCTGAATCCATAAGGTCCTGAAAAGGAAATTCAAACAGCCCTGCTGTGGAGGGAGGGAACAGTGATGTGTGAAATGTCTGAACATCAGGGGCAACTTTCTGAAGTACAGATAAATGGAAAACTATGTGGAAATATCTCTTTGTCTCTGAAGCTTTTAATTTTCTCTGTGATTCCTGGTTGCTGATGCTGGTTCCCCAGCTGTGCCTCCAGGTGGGGCTGAGCTGTTTGATCCTGACTGAAACTTGCAGTAGCCAAAAGCTGTAAACAATGGACTTGTTCACCTGGAGAAACTTTGGACAGCCAAGGTGGCTCAAATGATGCCATGTAGTTTAAAGGCAACAAGAAAAAGGACGCAAAGCCAGTACAGGAACATGCTTTATTTCATTTTTATGCTTTTTTTTTTTTATTTTTGGTGCAGGGCTGAAGGGGTTTGTGCTCACTGTGGTTTAGTCCTGCTGCAAGTCTGTTCTTTATGCTGTAGTTCATGTTCCCATGCATCCCAAGATCTCTCACAGTCCCACTGATGCTCTTGGAATCACAGTCTTTACTGCAGAGCATTGTTTGGAAAGTGGCTTCTGTTCTGAAAACACAAAGCCTAGATAATTATTGAGCTCTTTTTGTGTGCATCAAGTTAAACATCGCTCTAGTTTTTGGTGAAAAACCTGCACTAAAAATTTATGCCAACCTACGTTGAAACGCAGAGCCTGTGCACGGGCTCGATGGGACTTGATGGCTGGTTTTTGACTGAAGTTCTTTCAGACTCTGAAATTCAAGGGCTGCAAACTCAGATGAAAGTAAACAGACTTTCCATGAACCACAGTGAACTGAAGCCATTATTCTCAGCAAAACTCACACGGAGGGTGCTCAGCCCTGAACTGCACTGACTCCAGCAGAGAGAGAGCATTTGCTGTAAAACAATTGTGGATGTTTATTTTTGGCATCTCTGAAAATTCAGCCATGGGCATAGGTGTGTAGTGAGGATTTATTTGCCACCTGAGCTGCAAAGTACGTTCTGTGTCTCCATCATAAGAAAGAAATTAAAACACGGGTATGGACAGGAATATGATTTTATCATCGTATCTGTGTGAAGTAGGAAATACATCTTTGTACCCTGTGAACATTTTTTTTTCAATCTGAGTTTCTAGTTGCAAGAAAGGATAAACACTTTTCAAAGAGCACACTTATGACAGACACACACAGTGACAAACTTTTTAAAAATACATGTCCCTAATTTTCTGAGCAGCTGTTTAAAACTAGATACATGTCAAAAATTACCTTAGTGATGTCAGCTCAGCCTTTTGCATTTTTCACTACCTGTCCCTGGGCAAATTCTATCCACCACCCTGCACAATCAGAGATGTGTTTCTTCTACAAATTAAAGTAGTTAAGCAAAATGGAAGCTTGAATAGAAAAGTTTATAAATTAGCTATGAAGTTGTGTAAACATGTTTGCTGGGTTTGTTTTTTTCTTTTTTTTGAGACTTAATTGCAGTTCTAAATGTTTAATTCAGAGATTTCAGCAGCAGACATAGCTAAGGGTTCTGATGGGGCTGCTGCAGCACAGCCTCCTGTCTGTCAAATGGACAGTGCTCCCAGAAAAAAACCCCAAAAGACATCTGTGTCAAATTGATGATGAGCCTGACTGGCATAGAAAGATCTTGAGATGGCAAGATTAACCCTCGAATGGCCTGGGAGGCAAAGGGCATGGCATTTGAAAAGAGGGCCACACACAGGACTTGGCAGGTGGAAAAACCTGCAAGACTCAGCTGAATGCAAGTCTTCTTCAGAAATAACTTTGGAACTAGGGAGGGCATGCAGGTAATGCTGCTAGCTCTCCCTGGCTTTCCGTGGGGTTTTTGGGATGTATTTTCTATGGCAGTTGTCACCATGGAGTGCTTCATGGAAGTTCCAGGCTCTGTAATGTTTTTCAGGCAATATGTTGGAAGGTCTCAAGCACAGAACCCTAAAATATGCTGAGCTGGAAGGGGCTCACAAGGATCACCAAGTGCAGGTCATGGCTCTCCACAGGACAGCACCAAAATTCTCAGCCTGTCCCTGAGGGCATTTTCCAATGCTGCTGGAGCTCTGGGAGCCTTGGGATGTGACCCCCACCCTCTGGGGAAGAATCTTTTCCTATTTTCCAACCAAACCCTCCCACAGCACAGCAGCTGTGCCATTCCCTTGGATCTGTCCGTGTCACAGAGCAGAGATCAGAGCTGCAGACCCTGCTGAGCTCTGGCCTCAGCTACTCCTTGTGTGGCTTCCCCTCCAGACCCTTCTCATCTCAGTCTTCTTCCTTTGGGCACTCTTCAGTAAATTTACACCTTTATTATACTGTGGTGCCCAAAACTGCACACCCAGGGCTCGAGGCAGCACCAGCACATCCTCCAACTTTTCTCCCAGCTGGAGAAATCCATCACAGCTGGCCCTTGATGCTGCTCTGGTGCCACCAGATACTAATGAGCCACCTTAAAAATTCAACAGTAGCTCCTTAATGTTTCCCTGAAGGAAAATAAAGAACATGAAAGAACAACAATTGCCCTGATAGTAATAGGAGAGCAGTTGCCTGTGTTTGAATTTCCTGGTGTTTGAGATTCTGTGCTTGTGTAGTGTCAGCAGTGACTCCTGGAATGGAAGGAGCCAGTTCCTCCACTGGTGTGTACTGGTGGCTCTCTGCTGCTGTCACTGGAGCAAGAGTTATTTACACCAGAGGAAGAGCTGACCTTCATAAATTGTAAGTAGTCCTTGGCAGAAATATGTACCCGTGGCCTTGTCAGCTCTCAGAGGTTTTGTCAGTGTTGGTCTGCTGGTAAATGTCCTGGCAAACTTCCTCGAGCAGAGCCAGCAAAATCTTGTCCCTCCTGCCTCGTATTCCAACATCTCCTGCTGCAGTGAGGAACCTAAAGAGCCCCATCTGACCCAGGGTGAGTTCTGCTGTGTGATTGCACCCATGGCACTCTGATGGCCACTGGAAACTGTGTCCCTGTATTTCTCAGTGTCTGGATTCTTAGCAAAATTGTGCATTATAGGTATGACTTGATGTCTGTAATAACTCCACCACTAGAAGTAATTGACTGTCTCAGTGAATTTAGCTTTATTCCAAGGCTTGCCAGTGTTTCTAGAGCTGTGAAAAAAACAAAAACCAAATACATTCTGGTCATAAGGAGATTATCATGTGTCTTTTAAACATTATTTTTAGGTCTCACAAAAATATAGGCTAAGGCAAAGATTTAGAATTTTCTCTCATGGTAGTCGCTGGCCTCAGTTTGGAAATAGTCTTTGGAAACCAAATGTAAATTTTGTGCAAGTCTTATGTTGCTTGTGGTGTTATGACAGCACCAGAGCCCCCTGTGCCTTCCCCTGTTTCTTGGGAATTAATCAAAGTGTGCCTGACATTTTCTGAGGATCAAAATAGATATTTAATAGTGGATAAATACTGAGATTGTTTTATTCCTAAAAATGAGCAATAAATTGTCTAGAAACAGTTGCTGAGAATGTAAAAATTATTTAATACCTATTAGGCAGAAGCTGATGGACCTCAAGGCACTTTATTAACCAGGAACAGGGCTCCCACATAGTGTTGTGATTGATAGGAGTGTCTGCAGGTACAGATGTGAAATACTAATGGAGGCTTCAGGAGAAGAGTTAGGGCTCTCCTGGGCATTTATCACATTGCTTCAGACTGGGAGAAGCAGAAGTTAACAGCGAGTTGTAAAGGCTCTTGCAGGTTTTCACACCTGCTGTGTATACTCATTTAAGAAAAACAGGTTTATTGAGGAGGAAATGGAATCTGGAAAGATGAAGTTTTATATAAAAAAAAAGTGAGGATGTATGAAGGCCAAATGGGAGCTTCTCAGAGCAGAAATCCCTGAAGTTCACAGGTTTCTTTTGGGGCTGCAGCATGAGATCAGGTGCAAAGAGAGCTGGAAGCTGTAATTTGGGCTGGCGAAGGCAGCTCTGCAGCCTTCAGAGAGCCCTCTGAGAGGGTGGATGGTGCCCAGGAGAATCCTGGCTGGGATGGAGAGCCAGGGGATGAGCAGCAGCCATTTCAGATCAATGCCTCCTGTTGGCATGTCCACTGGATCATAAATGCAGGTGACTAGAGCGTTCTCCTCCGTGTCTGGGCATCCACCAGCCCTGGCTTTGTGGGCCATTAATATCTCAGAGTTCTAAACTGGCACTGATCACAGTGGTTTACAGCAAGTGAATTAGATCAATTAATTTCCAACCCAAACCTAATGGGCATCTTAGAAAAGGATTTAATGTCTCATTTACTCTCTACAGTTATCTTGTTAAATGCCAATTAAGTATCTAAATATTTCTCACAACCTTAATGAATTACAATATAATAAGTAATAAATAATCACTAGTTTTGCTAACATGCTGAAGTCTGCTGTTAACTTGAGGAAGTGAACATTAAATTTTCTTAGGACAGTTGTTTGTGCCAGTGAAAGAATTATTTTTAATAACACTGTAATTTCAAAGTAATAGAACTGCTAGACTACAGTCTTTTTTTTTTTTTTTCTTTTTTCTGGTCCAGTAAGATAATGTCAACAAGAAAAAGTTGAGATTGCCCTTTAAAGGTTATATGTTTGAAAAAGTTTTTAAACTTATTCTTCCTCCTAAATTTTGCAAATACTTCTGTTTCTTCCAATTAGTTGATGATGTAATTAACCCCATTTTCACATGCAGTTGCACAGCTAAACTGAAAATCTGGCCCCACATTTTCAAACTGATGCAAGGATTTTTGTGGAATTTCAGAGTGCAGCAGCACAAGTGTATTTTGTGTCCTCCAAAAACATCTGTGACTTTTTAATTTCTTTCTTTTTTTTCCCCCCCATTATTTGCATAAACCACAACAGAATATATATGTGAGTACACAGGTACAAACAAAATGCTTGGAGGTGATTCCCTACCCCCCCCACTCATATTTGGGCTCCATCCCTCCTTTCTATTATTTGAGAACCATATGCAAACATGAGGAGGTGATTTTTAATCAATCCTTTGTTATCCTCAAAGAGAAATAAATCTCATTCTTTGGGACAAGCTGGGTTATGTCAAAGTAAGAGGTGCATGAAGCTGCAAAATGATGCAGACAGGGTCAGGTGGGGAGAGGGAAAGGACAGGATCTCCCCAAACCTGTGAGAAACCCCTGGAATGAAACCTGGGCTGCACAGACTCCGTGGAAATTATGTTCTTGGGTTCTGGGGCTGCACAGACTCCATGGAAATGATGTTCTTGGGTTCTGGGGCTGCACAGACTCCATGGTAAGGATGCTCTTGGGTTCTGGACTGCAGTGAGAGATCTTTCACTCTTGTGAGCCTTGGTCCCGATGAAGTGAATGTGATTAAATTAGCTGTGTAAAGCCAGCAGGGACACTCCTCCTGCAGTAATTGAACAGCCCAGGGCAGCTCAGGCTCCAGCAGGATGGGGTGCTGTGCCTGGCACTGGGTTTTTGCAGTGGCTGAGTCTCCTGGCTTGTGCTGGGGCAATGGGAGCTCTGCCTGGCAGCCTTGCCCACGGCTTTCCCTTCCTACAGCAGAGCTGTTACCAGAGCTGGCTTGTGGTTTTTGTGCTTTGTTCTCAGATTAGGGGCTCTTAGGAGCATCCTGCAGGTATTGTTTCTAAGCAGTGTCTCTGTGCATTGCATTGTATTAAAGAGGATGCAGAGGGATTTTATCTCCTATGCTGTATTAAAGAGAATACAAAGGTGTTTTCAGAGTCTCTTTTCTTTGAGCATTGTCCTCCCTATTTATGTCAGCAATTAGTTTATTCTTAAAAGGAGGAAAATAGAAAAAGCAGCACACAAGCACTCAAACTGTGCAGCTCCCTAAGTGCTTTTTTCCAATTTATGAAACAAACAAAACAAAAAAATTCCCTCCGAAGTTAAACTAATATGAAACAGCCCCAGCATTTGAACTTGTCGCACGAAGCTGGTTTAAATTTTAATGTGAGCTCTGGAGTAGATTTGTGTAAGGCAAGGTAAAGCAAGCCCCATGAAATATTGATTCTGTACATTTTCTTATGAATTTTTATACTCCAATTTAGTAAATTTTTCATCTCGCCTGCACTTAGAGGTTGCCTATAAAGTCGTTACTACCAATTGTATTAACTGTTGTAAATAAATCATCTTGGTTTGGGCTATTTGTATGAACATGGGCCGACAGGGCCCGGTTTTGTTTGAGCTGTGGCATGTTATGGCCTTAGTCTGAAAGGGCTAAAAAGGGATTATCAAAATTTAAAATCTGTCATGGCACAGTGGCAGAGCTGCAAAGCCCAGGAGCATCTGTCAGAGGCAGGAATCTTCCTTCTGCATGTCCCACCTGGATCAGACAAAGCAGTAGGGAGGGGCTCCTACAGGAAGGTTGTTTTCTGTTCTATGTCAGGAGAAAATGAGGTGGGAGGGGTGGCATTGCCACCTGTGTCCTTATACCTGCAGATCTCTCAGCTGAAGAGAAGAATAAAAGCAATAAACGTTTGCAATGCTTAGGTACAGCTTGACTTTGCAAAGTGTTTTCTTTAAAATGCCTCCTGCAAAGGGACATTAGAACACCTAATTTGAAGGAAATTAGCAAGTAAAAATTTTTCATTTGGCAGTTTCAAGCCTCTAAATCCCAGTTGTCTCTACCCAGAGCTCGATCATGAGCTCTAATATCCTCCATCAAGCCTAGCTCAGATGTTCACACTGCCTCCTCATCTCTAATTATAACATATTAAGTGGGTAGGTAGGCAAGATTCTGTTCTACTTTGTGTCTCTGTATGAAACACAAAGAAACACCAGTTTTCTGATGCCTTTCCTTTTAAAAGAATATTTTCAAAACAACTTAAAATGTTACATAACATCCAGCTGAATAAGCTTAATGATTTCTTTTCTATGTGCTATTCCACTGGTGAGTTTGGCTGCTTAACAAAAATACAGCATGAGAGCTTCAAGGTGTTTAAATGCTCTCATTATTAATTTTGAACTGTATTCCAACGAATTAATTTTATTGCTTTTAATTTGGTTTCCAATCCCCGTCTTCTGTTGAAACTTTGGCTCAGTGAATTTCCTGGAGTCTGACTGAAGGCTGGTCGTGTCTGGACTCTGCTGTAGGCACGGGTGCAGGCTGGGAGCTATCAATGTTTTTGCAGCTCTTTGAGTCATAAATGTCAGGATCATTTGATGAGGGTCTGACTTGAAGCAAGTTTTTATATGTGCTTATACCCTATAGTCTTGAGAGGTGCTTAAATATCTCCTTGAAACTGGAGTATATGCTTCAGTGTTGTGAAGATGGATGACACGAACGTGGCTTGCTGTGGTTGATGTATAAATAAGAACAGATGGTTTTTCCAGATTCTAGTTAATGGCAATTAAACTCTAATTTGTTATTTTATACAGAGCAAATCTCTGTTAAATTTCTGGTTTTGTAAATGTTCTCAGCAATGATTTTGAGATGCTTTCATGAATGTTTGAGCTATTTTGAGATAAACCTTATGGTAATTTGATAACAAAACACACAAGGTGCACTTCTGATTCTTGGTTGTCTATGTATCATTTTCCAACCACTTTCTATTTCACCTACCTTTAAATAAAGATTATAAACCTCTTTTCACAGTAGCCATAAGCATAACATTTTTCATAAAATGAACCTGTTAATAACAAGAAATGTAGTGTTTGGGGAGAACAGCAAAACAATTCATAGCTGAGTGAAATCCACTCAAAGTGTGCAAATACTCCTCTAATTTGTCCTCTTCTCTCCAAACTGAGCTTAGAAACCAGGTGTGCTCTGTTGGTTTGTAGGTTGGTTTCTTAGATAGAATTAAAGCTTTTTTTAAAAAAAAATTGGAATATCAATAGTATCCAAGGTAAAACTCAACTATTTTTCCAAAGGAGCAGCACCTCATTAGTTAAAGGGCTCTGTGTAATAATCACCTTCTATTGAATTTGCCCTCCCTGGCTGGGGCTGACCTTTCAGCTGTGTGTGCATTCTGCGTGTTTGTGTAAACACCAAAGGATCCCGTTAATTACAGAGCCTTCCTCCCATTCAGCAGGGAGATGTCCGGCCTGCTGTGATGGCCAGGGTGATAGGAGAGGGATGGGAGACAGGAAGGAGCTTGCAGAGAGGGAAACTCTGGGAGGGAAGGAGGGAGGAGCAGTGGGAGCTGCCTGCACTGAGGAGAAGTGGAACGGAGCAGGGGCAGAACCTTTGGGAGGCACATCTGGGCTTACAGAGCTGAATTCTCACTGTGCTGGGGTCACCAGGTTGTAGCAGCAACATGTTTGGCCAAGAATTGCTCACCAAGAATTGATATTGGGGTTTGTGTCATATTCCCCAATCAGTACTGGGGAGAGAGCTGACTGAGCTAAGAACAGACCCGAATATTTTCTCCAAACTTAGAGCCACTCTCTGAGTCTTACAGGAGTTAAAAAGTCGAGCCAGCCCCCTTGCTGCTTTTCCCCACACAGCTCTCACTGAGTCTGTAGTTTCACAGAATTCACAGAATCTAAGGGTTGGAAGAGACCTTCAAGATCATCCAGTCCAACCCATGCCCTGACACCTCAACTAGACCATGGCACCAAGTGCCACATCCAGTCATTTTTTAAACATATCCAGGGATGGTGACTC
Source organism: Sialia sialis (assembly GCA_009812075.1). Classification (NCBI taxonomy): domain Eukaryota; kingdom Metazoa; phylum Chordata; class Aves; order Passeriformes; family Turdidae; genus Sialia; species Sialia sialis. The sequence continues at coordinate 2,841,903 of VRYO01000116.1, read as the reverse complement.
CACCACCTCCCTGGGCAGACCATTCCAGTACTTCATCACGCTTTATGTGAAAAACTTTTTCCTAATATCCAACCTGTATCTCCCCTGGCACAGCTTGTTTGCCCTCTTCACTCAGGGCTCTCACTGATGTGGAACCTCCCTTTCCCTGGCAGTGTCTGTGGTACTTTGTGCTCCCAGGGAGGCAGAGCAGGGCTCAGCTGCCTTTTTCCAGGGGACATGGGATTTTTGTGTAGTGATAAATGGAATATCACTGTGGAAAGAAGTGAGACTGACAGCAAAGTTTTGTGAAAGGGTCAGCATCTATGTTGCCTTGGTGTAGAGTGTCAGAACTGGGAAGGAAAACTAACCGTAGAAGAAAACCAAGTTTTTCCTTTGTGTGTTTATTTTTACAACCCTGATTAGTGTTGACTATTCTAAATTTCCATGCTATTCAGTCACATTGTAGATATGATGTTGGAATGATGGTGACGTGTTTTGCTGGTTTGGCCTGGATAGCAGCCCTGCTGGGGCTGTAAAATTTGGAGAATCTCAGATGTCTCTCTCTTCCACTGCAAACCTGCATATTATTGATTCATTTTGTTTCAAAGATGCAACTAAAGTCCTGCTGTTTGATTGGAACTGACAAAGTGTAACTCAATCAGTTATGTATGAAAGACTTTTGAGGGCAGCTGGAAACCAATATTACATTAAGTTCAGATATTTAGACTTCAACATATATGGCAAAAGTAATGTATTTAAATTTTAAAAGCTATTTGGTCATCATAGTGTTCTCAACCAAAAAAAACTTTCCTATGAATAGCTGCTAAATGCATCATTCTCAAATTCTGCATGTGGAACAAATAAGATGAAGACACAGCTAATTGATGTCAGGGAAGCGAGGATGATTGAATGCAGGAAGAACATCCTGCATGTTTCCGACTGAATTTTTAACCAATTGGATATGCAGGGTTGTCCTCTTGGCTGTGATGTTGCCTGGTGTTGTAAAACAAAATTGCTCTGATAAATGAAGCTGAGGGCCAGCCCTGTGCTCACACAGGGTCTATTGTTGAAACATCAGCTAAACCCTCCAGAAGGTACACATGGTTAAAAACTGCTAGTATTTCCACTTTTTCTGTTTTAATCAATTGAGCAAGTAAAAGCCCAGAAAACTGTTTTGATAGAAACATGTCTGATAAAAAAACATTCTGTCCATTTTTTACCTGACATACAACTGGAAGCATGGACAGCTAACCCAGCTTTGTGTGTTGAAGTGAAATAATGGTCTCATTAGATATGAACTCCTAATGGAGGCAGCAGTTTTGGTGTATATTGGCTTATTTGCTGAGTTTCCTTAACTCCTCATAACTCATCCTGAATAGACTCGAATGTCAGGTGCTAGAAAGTTCATCAGGGATCAAGGTCAGACTCAAGAGCCCAGCAATTTCAGAGACAAGAGCAGATTAAATTCACCCTTCAATGCTCTCTTCTGAGAATCTGCCACTCCTGTAAACCTGCTTTAGCTGCAGTCCCCAAAAGTCTGACAAACAGCAACCAGAAACCTTCAGTGTATTTCTCCCTAAAGCAGGCAGTGTCACAAAATGCAGTTTTGTTAGATGACTGCATTGGCCTTGAACTTCTCAGACAAATCTAAATGAAGAGGAGGAGTTTATCCTTGCTTGTAGGAACTGATGGGAGCCCTGTGGGGCGTAGGTTGAAATTTTTAAGTGTTCACATAAAATCAGATAGCGGTGTCCGCCCCCTCCAAAGCTCCACGGGTGGAGAAGGAAAGAACAGAGCAGTGAGCACATGCAACCCTTCAGAGTTCATTACACAGCAAGTGTGTTCCAAAGGACCTTGAGAGCATGCTTCCAAGGGAGGGGGAAGGTCGATGCGTGGATGGGAGAAGCCAATTGAAATCAATGGGGATTGATTTAGAGTCCGGGGGCACTGTGTTAAAATCTCCAGTCTTACGATACACCTTCATGAATATTAACAGCAGCGGGATCAATACGCAGCTGATTTTCAGATGTACAGCTGGCTCCTTTTCGTCTGTAGATTAAAGACATGGCAATCCTTCTTTCTTTAGATAAGACTGAGAATTCAAAAAAAATTACTTGTGACTTCAGATCCCGCTCTCCAGTGCTGTTTGATGATGTTTATGATATTTTCCTACTTTTTAAGAACGCGTTTTCCCAGTTGTGTTTATCTCCGGTGTCCGTTTCAAGGATTTCACCTAAATAAATCATAGTGGGCTGCTCCTGGGAGAGCTGAGGTGGCTCTTTGCTGTGCTGGGATTTGGGGAAGCCCTGGTGCCTGCCCTCCTGCCGGCTCCCTGCCAGCAGATGGCTGCCGCTCTCTGATGGAAGCGAGCCCTGTGCCCTGCACAAAGTCAGTCAAAGCTCTCTGCTCCTCTAATCCCTGACAGCTCTGCCTCCAAAGGTGTGCTCTGCCAGCCTGCCAGCCCAAATGGCTGGCTCAATTCACATGGAACAGCTCTTCAAGGCTCAGGGGTAGAAACCTGTGGTGCTGCTGGGAGTTTGGAACTTCAGCTGAGCCCTCGCCATCCCAATGCTGCCCCAGCTCTGAAAGTGAAATCGGATTTTCAAGTCTCCTTTTCCCCCCTTAACAAAGGATGCACATTATTTGAAACATCCTGAAAGTTTTTGTTTGTTTGTTTTGAAAGTGCAGGTCAGGATCCAGACTTGGCAGCTTTGTCCTGACTTCCTTAAGGAGCTGAGCAAATGTCCCAGGTCCAACCAGCTGAAATTCTGGGAACTTTTTGGACTCCTTTTTACAGCAGACAAAGATTGCCATGTTCAGGCAGCTTCAGAATAAAGTCTCAGACTTCTATATACATTACAAAGTACTTATAGAAAGCTGAGTATGTCTCAGGGCTTACAGATTTAATGTGTTTTATTTCCTGCGGTTTCTTTAGGTATTATCTGGCAAAAAGTATATCATTGAAAATAAGCTTGTTTTATTCCAGTTTTGTCACTATGACTGGTGATAAAGGTGTGGACAATGCAGGATATGCACAATGCAGGATATTCACGTTCTCTCTGGCATCAGACACTGGGGGAAGTTACTGGGATTCCATGCTGATGCACCCCAGGACTGTGAAGTGGCCAGGGTTGCTTCCAGCCAGGGTTTGCTGCATCCTTGTCCTGCTGAGCTGGTCCTGGTTGTTCCAAAAGTGACAAAGTCACCCCTGTGCTGAATTCTGGTGACTGCCTGCGCCTGTAAAGACATTGTTACGTTTGCACGTTGTGTTTCTTTTGCATTTAAGATAATTCAGGTTTTGAGACAATTTGCTTATATTGGTTTTTCGATGAATTCTGCAAAACTGGACTTTGGGGGCTGAGCTGATGTCTGTGACAGACAAAGAAATAGCTTGAAAAAATAGGAAAAAAGCTAAAAAGTGGTTTCTGTAAGTTTGATAGAGGTCCATGCAGTGGTGCTGCAGTGGCTTTCAGAGGAGTTTTTGAAAAATAGAAATGGTGTGGAGGAAGGCAATAAGAACAATGTAGTACAAAATGGGGTAAACTTTGAGACTTTGTCTTTCTATACATTATTCATCACAGCTCGTGAAAGGCGACTTGGCTTCTCTTGTGTTTTTGACGGCCAATTGGAAATGGTGAAAATGTTTGTAACTTCTATTGTGTTTTTTCCTAATTAGACAAGACAAATAGTTTATGAAGAGCAAGAACAGAATTAATCATGGGCTCTTGCTCATCACAGCTGTGCTCTGAATGCCTGACAGAGCCACTTTATGGCATATAATTCAACATATAGAATAAATGTAGTACAAAGGACAGAGTTTTGAAAGCATTTTCAGTGGTGATCACGTTGTTTTGCAAAGTCCTGAGCATAACTGATTACAATTGAACTGAATGGGAGATGTGAGATGCTTTGGAAAGTGAAATCCTCGCTGGCATTTCCAAAGAGGAGATCTGAATCTGGATTACAGCTTTTTGTGCAATTTGAGTATAATTTCCATGTCTAATTTGGTGGGTGCATAAATGTATTGAGTGCTTTCTGCAGCAGTTGGTTACCTAAGCATCCAGCTCTCCCTCTGGGTTTAAAAGCACAGGAATCAGGAGGTTCTGATTGTACTTTCAAGTCATATGATTAAAGTTTTCCCTCTATGTCAATCTGAAGATTAGAAGCTGTATTTATATTCCCTATGAACTATATGTGTGTTTTTCTGAATGATCTGTTGCCAGTAGCAATTGTAATTAATGTTTCTTATGAATTTCAGAATGTATACAACTTGGTATTAGCTTTTTAATGAAATATCAACTTGCTTATTGATCTTCAACTCTTTTTCTTTCATCTTGGAATGAATCTGAAAGACTTCTGATGTTCTACTTTAATTTTAAAAGCCTTCTCCTATTTTGCCTTAGTGACTGTCCACACTTGTACATAACATTACCCTTTACATTATGTAAGTATAATTTAGCTTCGCAGGGTGCAGCTTTAGTGGCTTCTCAGCTTTTACCTGAGTCAGACTTCAGAAATAATCAGTGATCATTTCCACCTGCAAATGGACATTTGTCTGCTTTGTACCTACTTGCACTGAATAACTGACCTACAAGCACAACTCCTGTCTAGATGTGCAAAGTCAGTTCATTTGCATATTTAGGTAGCTGTGTCCACACTTTAATGGTTTTAAGTCACTTTGAGTATGCTACCGACAGGCAGAAGTGTGAGTCTAATGTTAGTGCATAAAATGTCTAATAGAAAAGAAAGGGGTTTATTATCTATTACAATATTATTATAGTGTGATATATATAGTGATGCCTGTAAATTTCAGGCTGATGTAAAAACTGAATTGGATGAAAGTGTGTCTTGTTTGGTTCTCAGTTCATCTCTTGCTAGAACAAAAATGTTCACAAGTTTCCTTTTGATTCATTGGTGTTTGTATATAGAATGCAGAAACACCTGACTTACTGGAAGCATTGCAGCTACACAGATAAAAGTTTCAGAGAGGTGAGATGATCATGGGGGTGCCTTGTGAAAAACAAACCTGGTCTTTCAAATCTGCCACAGCTGTCCCATGGTGTGAGCAGGCTGTGGCTGTTAGCCCAATACACTTTTGATTAATGGTTTTTAAAATACTGGTTTTCATGGGGGGTGGAAGAAGAATCTTGGTTTGCTTCTTTGCGCTGTGAGCAGACAGGTTTCCAGCTTTCTTTTCGCAGAGTCTGGTATGTCACACTAATGTTTAGAATTTGGGAGATCCTCTCAGTAGGAGATGATGGAAAACAAACCTGCTGCTCCTTACTGGTGTTTGATACTTATTTCAGCACAGCAATTCAAAGTTTCACTGGGTTCAGAAGTGCTAAACCAGCACATTTTGTACTCCTCAAAAAGAAAAAGAAAAAAAAATAGGAAAAAAAAAAATCAGCTTCTGGAAGTGAAGAACATCTGCATCTAAAACATGCCAATTAGCAAGAAGACACGAGTGATGCTAACGCGCTTGCTCTATTTTTGGTCACTGTCTACGTGATCAGGAAAAAAAAAGAGAGTGCTATGGCTTTAACTCTTCTCATTCCCTTTTAAAAGCATTTCTTCTTGTTTTCACTGCTGAAAGGTTGGTGAACAAAGCAAGTCCATGATGTATAAATAGGCAGGAATCAAGCCATAGGGTTATGGGTAATTTATTTGATATATTTACTAAATAGTCTGCAGCCCACTGAGTGTGATACACTGTACGCTGCCATACAGAAAGCCAAGAAAAACCTATAAACTTACACAATCCATATTTGTATAGCTAAAGCTTAACATTTCACATCTCCAAGTTTTATTTTGTTTTGACTTCTGTCACGTCACTTGACATTGTCTTTTCATGCTTTCAGGATTGTCCTGAGTTAATGTTTAGTTTTAGTACAAGTAACCACAATAAAATGGTAGGTCCTAGTACCTTCAGCTCTACCAATGCATTATCCATAACATTTGAGACCATTAAAATTGGTATGAAATGGTGTTGGCAGAAGAAATCTTAGTAGAACCTGCCCAGCTCAGTTCACTGCCAGAGAACAGACATGTGGTGTTGTTGTGGTTGAAGCATGGTTTCCTTTTTAATGGCTTTTTGTTTTAGTTGGGAGTTATAGTTATTTTAGTAACATTTAAAATACAATTATTGTCTTTTTCCAAAAATCACTTCCTGAAAAACCTGTTGAGAGCATCCCTCAGACTACAGGGAAACATAAATTTGTAATCCATTGTAATCTTTTAGTTCATCCTTCTGTCTCTCTAAATACTTCTCAACCACTAAAGTATAGCAGAAGATTGAATTTTAAATTAATCAAGGAGATTTTGCCTTTTGCATAACAAGGCAGAGTGAACATCTGAGCCCTCACTGAGGGCTAACAGGCAATCATATTAATGCTGGTTATAGAAAGGTACTTCACCTGGAAGTTGAATTTGATTCCGAGCACATATAAACCACATGAAATAATTCGGGTGCTTGGGGTTTATGTGAAATGTGTTGGAAGTTGCTCAGGGCTTAGCTTGAGTGCTCGTGTGACTTCTCAGGCACGTCCAGAACATGAATATCTTGGCTCCATTTGCTCTTTTACCTCCTTCCAGAGGTCAGGTGTTGTCCATACCTGACACCAAGTGATTGACATTCATCCCTGGTGGCCCCTTGGAAGGGCAGGCAAAGCTCCCCACGGATTCTGTAATTTTTCAGACAAAGCCATTAGTAGCTCTGCACCTGTCAGAGCTGCTATACCTTAATGGCTTTGAAGCTGATTTACAAATACTTCAGTGTTGTTTTATCTCAAATGTTTAGCAATTTTCCTGGTCCTGTCAGGTAAAACAAACTCAGGTGTTAATTATTGTTATTCCAAGTGTAGCATATGGGGAAATGAAAAACGTCTTGCAGGTAGAGCAATAAAGCAAAATCCTAATTAGTCTTTGGGTAAAACTGACATCAAAAGAGGGCACTAGTCCTCCACTGAACCCAGGTGTGGTGTGCTCGCAGGTTTCCCTCTCTGTAAGTGTGGAATGCTGTGATAGAGCAGCTTTCTTTTGGAGTGGAGCAAAATCTGTGTTTATTTGTAATTTCTGTAGAATCCTTTCAATGCTCTTTATGAGACCTTGAATAGCCTGTGAGATAAGGAACAGGAAAGCTCACTACAAAACAGCAGTTGCCTCTGTTTTAATCCTTCAGACCAGGGATGTGGAATTCAGCAATAGTCTTGCTGCTGGTGATGTAATAGGTGTGACATTTCAAAGGGACCACTTCAGTTATTACAACCACCCCAAACAGGGCAGCAGACACCACCAAACTGCCACCAAGGGTGGGGTGGGTTGCAGAGACCTCCATGGTGCTATCACAGGCGCTGTCACAGAGTGCACTGACATGACTGAGAAGATGCCTTCAGAAATAAATTGTGTTGACTTTACTGGGTTTTGGGCTTTGCTCAGCTAGCTCACAGCATCTTTTTTCTGTGCTGCTAAACAGCAGGTCCCTTAGTACCTCAAAATCGCATTGTTTTAGTCCCAGCTACTTCCTTTGTTCCTTCACTTCAGCTTTGCCTAAAATGGGAGTATATTTCCTAGACATACCCACCAAGAACAGGAAAGGATAATACACATATTAGTTATTCCAGCTGCAAATAAAAATAACAGAAAGAAATAAAATCACAGGTTTTACAACTGTCATTTAATAATGGTATTATTTAAATGTCGGGCATTTTTTCAGCATTACAGATGCCTTGAAATTAAGTAATATATTCAATGTGCCCCCTAGAGATTTTTGGGTTTCTCACTTTAGTGACCAGGAGGCTCTATTTATGTTTAATTTGTGTGCCTGTGATGTTGCTGTCCTGGTTTCAGCTGGAGGAGAGTTCATTTTCTTCCCAGCAGCTGAGGTTTGGATTTGGGATGAGGAAGGGGTTGGTGTTTAGAGGTTGTACAAAGTCAGAACTTTTCAGCTTCTCACGCTGCCCTGACAGTGCGGGGATGGGGGACACAGCAAGCTGGGAGGGGACACTGCTGGGACAAGTGACCCCAGCTGGTCAGAGGGCTGTCCCAGATCAGGGCACTTGAGGGTTAATCTGCAAACAGGGAGAGGTGGTCTCTGCTGGGGGCTGGCTGGCCATGGGGCAGGGAGGGGAGAGCAGTTGCACTGTGCATCACTTCTTTTGTATTTTCTTTTCTTATTCTGTCACTTTTTTGCCTTTCTTTCCTCTCCTCCATCCCACTGGGACTGAGGGAGTGAGCAGCTGTGGGGTGTTCCACTGCCTGCCCAGTTCAACCAAAGCCATTGCTTAAGCTGCAGTGGAAACACTGAAAACTTCTGGCTTAAACTCTGAATTTAGGTCTGGTACAACTAGGTAATGACTAGGCATCAAAGGTTTCAAATACCTTTGCATTATAATTGATCTCTCCTACATACCTATCAAAATTTCTTTCAAAACTTAAAACAGCCTCAGGCTTTCCCCTTATAAGCAGTGGATCCTGCCTTTCCCATATTTAAAGAGCCGATTCCAGAGAGGTTTGCCAGTGTTTGGTTCCTCTTAAATGCTTGCTATTTCTGTACAATTCCCTGAAGTGTATGATGGTTTATTTGATTTCATTAACATTTGGAAAGGATTTGAGGAATTGCATGGTTTGGTCACTACAGTAAAAAGATAATAATGATCTGGGGAGCAGCTGAATGTGGAAATTGCATGTGAGAAGCTGCATGTCCATCCTTGGAGGCTGTAACAGCCTCTCTCTACGGTGTGCTATAAAGTTTTAACTGCTCTAATCATCCAGGACTATCACTACCACTCATGTCAGAGGAATGGCTCTTTTCTATAACATCTGAGGGCTGTTCTCATTGATGGCCCTGCCTATATATCATTTTCCAAGCATGAGAACATATTCAAGTCCAAACTTGTTGCATATTGAAATAATTTGGAGAGAAGGCCACCACGAGAGAAGGACTGGCCGGGATCTGGCACTGGATGGGGAAAGCTTGAATTCACATTTCCTCCTTCCATGCCTTCCTGTGTTACAGGCATTGGTATAAAGCCATTTTCTTCACCAAGCCACCTCTTTTGCCATCTACATAATGCCTAGAATAGTGTCACACTGCCAGAGCAGACTGGTGAGCTTGTTCCCTTCCCTAAAAGAAGGGGCAGGAGGTAAACAGAGGAGCTGGAGGCAGGTGAACACCCTGAATGGCATTGGGTGCTCTGGGCTGCTCTTCCAGGAGTGCTTTAAGCTCTCAGCATCCACATGATAAGTATTGATGTGACTCCTGTGTTTCAGCAGCATGTTACAGCGGTGTTTGTGGAGTCTTACAAGTTTTCATTGAGTTTGGCAGGGATGTGAAGGGACTTGTGGGATGTGGCACACTTCATGCAAATCCCTGTTGCTTACTAGTGTTTAGATAGGCTTTTGCAAGACCTCAGAAGAGGATGCAGTGATTGCTGTGCCGTAACTTGTTGCAGTGGCTTGCCCCAAGAGACCTTGCAGCATTGCTTGCAGACATGGGAAATGGCACTTGAAAGAGGCTGCTATCACAGCAGCCCAGGCTGGCAGCAAGAACAATCAGTGGGAGGCCTGCAGCACAGTCCTTGCTCAGGATCACTGCCTGCAAACCTGCAAAAGGCTTGGAATGCTGCTGTAAGAATATTGAAGTAGCCTCATCTCTCTTTTTGAACTTGGTCCTTATATTTCAACAGAGCTCTGTGCATTACCCAGCATTTGAGAGGCTGCTCAACCAACAGGGTTTTATCTCAAATCTTTGAAAACTGCCTCCCTTGAAGTCTGAAATGCCATATCTGATAGTACCCACTTCTTCGGAGGAGGGCTGCCCTACTCCAAATTAAAAAGGCAAAAGCTTTATTTTGCTTTTCTTTTAGAAGAAAACATTGAGAATGAGGCACAGAAGAACTTAGCAGCCCACTCTTGCACTGAGAAGTCAAGCTGCAGCTCACATGCCTCCCTCTTCTCCCTGCCCTTCCCTCCCTACCTCTTCTCCCAGCACCATACCTGTGTTTAATCTTAGGCACAGATGTAAACCTGTCTATTCCTTATTTTGCATCCTTCAAGTATTATTATAATCAGGCTAGTTTATTAAGAATTAATGCCCCTTCGTGGATGGGGATAATGGAATGGCCACATTTACTCTTGTGCTGGACTGTGATTTACTAATAGGAGCTTCTAGGGAAAGGATCATAAAAGAGTGAGTCCCCTACCTCTGGATTAATATTTAATCAGGTGTTAAGAGAGCCTTGTGTTGGATCCTAGAGTTGCTAGCAGAAACCTGCAGGGGAAATGAGAGGGTCCTGCATCTTAAAGGGGCAATGTAATTATAATTAAAGGCTTGATCCAAAGCCCTTGGACATAAACGAAAAGCTCCTGTTGATTTGAAGACCTCTGGATGTGGCCCAAAGGAAACCAAAAATAATGAATGTTTTTGCATGTGAGACAGAAAAACAGGCATACTTATTTATTTAATTATTTCAAAGATATCAAACAAGGTTAACATGCATGGACTAAATTTAAAATGAATGGAATGGAAGAAGTCTGCTGCCAGAAACATGCATCAAACAAGCTGGGGGCCAAACTGTTCCAAACTTTTAAAGTATGTGAACGTGAATTCAGATGGCCTAGCTCTTGTATTTCATGGCTAAATAAGTTACACTGAGAGAAGTGTGGTAGCTGACTTGTTCTGAGCCTCATGGCTGGTGGACTAGAGCTCAATAATCTGTTTTTAAGTAGGCACAGATCAGCTCCCTTCAGTTTTCAGACCTGCAGCTGGCTCCCTAAATCAGCTGTCCCACATCCTCTGCAGCCCTCTCCTGCAGCCGCAGCTCAGGTGGGATGCTCTGGATGGGACACAGCCCTGCAGGCCCCCAGAGCAGAAAGGGCAGGTAACCCATCTGACAGTGCATCTGGGA
>VRYO01000116.1:2806332-2830020 GCA_009812075.1 Sialia sialis | reverse complement strand
GGCCCCGGCACTCCCTCTTGACCCTGGCTCTGGCTGCCGCAGCTGCCCTGGTGGCTCGGCTCTTGTGGCTTGCACTTCCAGGTTGGCAAATTTCCGAACTTTGGAAGGCACATCGGATTATAAGGCGCACCTCCGGGTTTCAATAAAAATTTTAGTCAAAAGGGTGTGCCTTATAGATGTGAAATTACTGTACTGTGTCATGTTCTCAGTACTGCCTCTGGGCTATTCTATAATGAAGCTGGGTGTTATTTTTGAGAACTTTAAATTATGTTATTGAGTTGGAACAGGATGTGGGGGGTGTGTTGCTGGTCAGTGGAGTTATTGCTGTGTTTCAAACTTTGCCCAGTAAGAAAAGCCTCCAGCTCATTTGAAACCCCTGCTAAGAAGAAAGGATGCAAAATGAAGGTGGTGCTGAGGCTCTTCCCTTCAGATGAGGGGGAAAGGAGGGGCTGCTCTGCTCATGTGGTGCCTGTGAGAGGAGGAAGTTTGACCATGGCAGAGCTCTCTTCTTGCTACAGAAAATACTTTGCTGTCTTGTGATGGTGTGATGAGCTGATTTTTATGATCTTGTTCCATCCTTAAAACTGGCCCTTCAGCCCAATGCCCTCAGCATGTCTGGGAGCACATGAAATCCCCAGGGAGATGGCACATCAGGTGTGGCTCACTGCAATTCAGAGCAGCCTGCCATGTCCTAGGTCACGGTGTTTCCATTGATCTCAGTTTGCATCTGCTCTCCATCTATGCTGGTTTTGTATTTGTGCTAAATATAGCACAGGCAGGGGCACTGATTAGGGCTGTGTTTGTATCAATAAATCTCTCCCTCTCCCTGAACATCCTCACAAGGTAACTTGGTGCAGTGCAGTGTGGGATGATGACATGGTGCATTACATCTGGTTAATTTAGAAGATCTGCCAGTATTCCTTCAATTGATTTTGGCTATTTGTATCTTAAAAAGTAAATCCTGTAACAGGAGTGTAGATCTAGCTCTAAAACACAGTTACAGTGCTTGCATGAGTGATAAATCATTTGAGAGAACATTGGTCATGCACTTCCTTGTTTCGTGTTTTTGCAATTGCACTTTGAGCTTGAATTCTAGTTTTCTTGCAAACTTACAACCTAGAGCTCAACAGAGACCCACAATATGCTGCATCTTCTAAACAACAGTGGAAGTGAATTTCTTTAATTTTGAATGGATATGTTTACTTCTAATAGCAGAATTTTTATGAGCTGTATCTAAATCAAATATATTTGTAAAAAGCCTCTTCACTCCTTTTTCCCACAGTCATCTTTTCATTTATCTGATGATTCTGATTTCATGAGGGAAATTGAAAATCTTTTATGCAAAATTTTTAAACTATTTGTGAGTTTCCTGCATCTTGTGCTTTTGGATCAGAAATCAGGAATTAGATTTTACTAATTGAAATCTGTAACTACAAAAGAATTTTTTTTTACTTCAGATTACACTGGAAAAGTTAATTTGATTGTACCCTCAAGTTTTCATGATTGGAAGCAATAGAAAATAGGCTATGTGTTTTTGTTGGGTTGGTTTTCATCATCTTGAGGTCTTTGCAGCTACCTCAGGCTCTGTAAAAAGGATGCCAAACTTTGGCATTTTGCAGTATTACGGCACAGCCAGGTCTATGAGAACCCACAGCAGAGACGCAGAGGGATGAAGAGTGCACGTGCCAAGCAGGAAAAGCAGGGAGCAGGGCTGGATGGGAACCTGCACCCCTGGATCTCAGCTGTGCTCCTGAAGCAGAGCTGCCTCCCTTGTGATGATTGCTCCCAGAGAAAGACTTTCCCTGAAAACCTCTTCCCAACACCATCTCTAATAGGCAAGGCTTATTTCAGAGTTTTATTCCAGCTCATTTAAATGTAGGCACCTTCCCTGTGGCTCATTAATCTCAAGGGAAAATGCAGATGAGGGAGGTTCAGCCGGGGTGCAGCCACTCCAGATGAATCTGGGCAAGGGCTTTGCTTTCCTCCTGCTGGCTGGAGGTCAGGAGCCATGGCTGTATTAAAACAGCTCAGCAGAGAAATGCCCAATTACACAGCCTCTAGGGCTGGAGACTCTGAGACCATTACCACTGGATAAGAGGAGCTGGATCTCCCCATCGCTTGGTGAGAGAGGAGAAATTATCAAAGAAATCTGACTGGTGTTTGAAATGAAGTAGGGAAGGGACTTTTGCTTCTAATGAAACACTAACAGCTGCTTTGGGATTCAGCCTGCTGCCCTTGCTTGAGAATAGCACCAAAGTGTTCATTAATGGCACATAGCATTGCAATAAAACTTATGAAAATTATTTATTGCTGCATCAAGCTGTACAGCTCCTTCTTGCAAAGCAAGGTAAAGCAGAAATGGGGTAAAGGCCAAGCATTTAGCATTAAGTTCCCAAATAGTAAGGTCTTACCTAATGTGCAATGTATCCTTTGCAATTAAGAGTAGAAGTCAATGAAGTTTCTGACAGTCCTTATTTTTCCCCAGGCAAATTTTGGCATAGTCTGGGGCTGGCCACAGAGCAAGATATCTCGAATTCATGCAAACCTCAGCTTTGCTTCATTCTTTTCTCACAACCTACCTATTAACCTTGCTCTCCTTTTCTTTTGGAGTGAGAACTCCGTTTTTGTGGATATAGCTGTGAGGGAGTTTGTTGTCTGTGCTGTTCTCAACCCACCAGACCTCATCCCCTGAGAGCTTCAGCAGGGACTGACAGGTACCTGATCCTGTGGTCCATGGGAATTTTGCCATTGACTTGATAGAATCAGGATTTCAGCCCTGATGTTCTCAAAGAGATATTGGTGGCACATGGTAGAAAACAAAACAAGGTATTTTATCACAAAAAACAAGCACAAATAAGCAAATAAAACCACAGAGATAATAAAGGTCAAAGCTGTTTAATGGACCTTCATTAAGTTATGTACCACTTAAATCCTAATTAACTCCAGTTAGGGGCATTTCAGTGGGGTTTAATAAATAGGCTTGTGGAGAACCTCTGCAGAGGGTTGAATTTCAACCTTTGTAGGGAAAACAGGAGGAGGTTAGCTTACATTAGGCATCTGTGTATTTTGTTCCCAAAGTAGCATTTAGGAAAACAGCCACAAACAGCACATGCTGTGTTATAGCTGGCAATTTAATCTGCAGGCAGGAACATATAAAATCCATGATAGGATGAAGTTTGTGTTGCTGTGAGTGTTTTATAATGGAAGTACTCAACAAAAGCCAGAAGGCTGAGCAACAAGTGGCATTTCAAACCTCTGAGTTTACCACAGGCTCATGGATTTTGCAGGATGGATATTGTACTTAGGTTTCTAGCACTCCAAATTCTCAAACTTGTCATGGAGACAACGGGGTGCATTAGCAGGGGTGGAGCCAATTGATGTTATTACAATGCAGGAAAAAAAAATCAATTTATTCTGTGGCTTACAATTTATTTCATGGTTAGGGAAATATCAGTTTAAGTGATGATTATGTTCCCCAAGCATGTGGTACACTAGCTCTGTGTTTAATATAAACAATTACTCTATATGGGTTGCATGTGTGGTTATAATGTGGTGGTGTGGTACTGAGATTTTATCAGGTCTGGGCTTGTTGCATTCCCCACCAATTCAAACTTTCCCTTCAGTCAAATTCTTACTATCTATGCAGGTCATCCCAAGTGAATGTGGGCAAAACCTTTACACTGCCAGTTTCTCCTCATATATTCTATTGTTAGCATATCCTGAATATTATAAATTCAGTGTCTGATGAGTCTTTAAAAACACTTGTGAGACTACCTGGAGGGGTTGGCTTCTTCATTGTCAAAATCCCATAGAGTAAACTGTTAGAAAAAAAGAAAAATATCTTTTTTGTAAGACTCTCTGGATATAATTTCTTTATAATGGGATTCTCTGTGTCATCTCAAGATTTTTGGCAATGCAGGGATAAGTGGTTTGAGCTCCTTGAAAGTGCCCAGAGAATTGCACTATTCCATAGCTCACAACACACTGTACTTGTTACCAGCTTCTGGGTTAATCCAGCCATCCTATCATCTGCTCTCTGAATTTGCAAAGCAGAAAAATCAGCTTCAGTATTTCAAGATGTGGGAAAGAAAAGCCCTGCTCATTTCAACCTCACCCCTGATCCTAGTGCTGCATTTGGAGCTGCTGGGTCTGAGCCTCTCTGCAGAAGTGTTATCACACCCTGCCTGTGGCTTTGTGTCCCCAAAGGCTCTTCCCTCCCTGTGCAGTGTGGGGCAGGTGAGGAACTGGCCAGGCTAACCCTGGCAGGAGATCTGGCTCAGGCATGAAGGAGGCCCTGCCACAAATGTTAAATAGCCAAAGCTCTGCCTTTGGTCAGCTGGGAGCAGGAGGAAAGGGAAGGAATAGAGCAGTGGTCCCTTGGCAGCAGGCAGATAAGGGCTGGTGTCTCAGCCTGCCATTTCAGTCTTGCCTCTTACTCCAGCCCCCTCCCCCCATCCTCCCTTCAGCTTTAATATCTAGGTTTGTCTGATTTTTAAACCGGGTTATTTGAATGTCAAACTTTCAATAACACTTTAACAGAGGTGTCCATTAACCCATGCTAAATTACAGCAGAACATCTCTTGAAATACATGTGACATCCACATGAATACCAAATGAATTCATTAGGATCAGCGCTATTACAATGAATACCAAATGAAACCCACAATGATGGGGACATCATCTCTCTGGGAATAATCCACAGCGTTCCTTTGGCTCTAGTCAAACACATCAGCTGTTTGTTTCCACTGATGAGAGGTGGCAGTCTAGGTTTTGGTTAGATAAACAAATGATGACACCAATAATCACTTAGTTGGTGGCTGTAATGCTTAATAATCACATCCTGATATCATGCACACGAAGCAGTGCTGCAATTTTTATGCATAATGAATCCCAAACACTTCATAAAAGGTGATAACTTTCTTTGACCACTGAATATATTATTTATAAAAATGCTCCCTGCCCTTCCCCCTTCCACCCTTGGAGATGCTTTTACTTTTTTTTTTTTTTTTTTTAATCATGTAGAATACACTGGTAGCACATCTTAGACTATGAGGTCTCTTGTTATACATAATTTATAAAACAATTTACAAGTGATTTATTTTTAGCAATAAGATAAAACATGGCGTGAAGGGTTTTACCAACAGAGATATAGACGGTTTAGGAGTAATACTTGTGGAGGAGCCTGGGATCAAGTGAAAATTATTTTTCCATTTTTCCCTGAGGTGTGAACTTTAAGGAGCCTCCCCTTGCACCCATTTTCACAGGCACTAAATACACAGACTTTGCTAAAACTGCATGAATTTGTATGGCACCATGCTTCAGATGGCCCTGAGAAACATCCTTTCATAGTGTTGGTAGGTAGATCTTTTTGGGAGACAAAACAAGAGTGTCCTTTCCAGATGTTGTCTGGTTTAGTGGCTGGCTCTGTCTGGCTTGAGGCCCTGCTGAGTGCTGGAGCTGCTGATGCCCACGGAGGTGGTACAAACCCTGGTGTGTAATTAGCAGCCCACTGATGAAGAGGAGGGGCTGTGCTGCCTCCCCTGCCCCAGGAGATGGCAGTGTTTAAGAGCAGGAGCAGAGCATCCTGCATGTCAGGAACCTCTGTCCTTGCACCAGCCCTGGTCCTCATCAGCCAGGAATTCACAAATATCCTGCTGGTAGTCCAGTGGAAGAAGAAACATGGGTTGGCCCAAGGATGGAGAGAGGGCTGTGCTGCAGCAGAACCTCTTTATGCCAGTTGTAGTGGTCTTTGATTTGAATTACTGTTTTGGGCTTGTGTGTTCAAAGATGTTGACCTTGTAGTTCTCACATCCCAGCCTGCAGCTGTGTGTACTGCAGTAGCAAAACCCATCTCACTGGCTTTCTCTCATACTGAATATTATTTCATATCAGCCATGATTTTTCACAAAACTTAACAGTCCATTTCTACAGAGGCCCTGCCTTGGAGCACTGGCAACCAGCACAGCATAAAATACAGTCAGCATCAAAGACAACATGTGCTTATCCACTAACCAGAGGATGAGGTTCAGGCCTTCTCTTTCCAAGCATCTTCAAAGAGATGTCAGGAAAAATTGCCTGTTCTCACTGATTGAGTAGAAACACCAGTCAGAAGTGATTCCTACCTGCTGTGGTCACCAACTGGTGGCTTTGAAAATTGAAGCTGTAGTTGGGTTCTCCAGCATCACCAACATCTAATGAGCACACTGGTGCTCTGCTGGTGTGCTTAGAGCTTTGCTCTGTGCTTAGAACATTGCTCTGTACATGACAGTGTAAGAGAACAGAGAATGAGACTTCCAGTTTCCAATATCTGCTTTTCAAGTAAAAGACTGAGTGGGTTCTGACTTCTGGCATTTGTGTGTCAGAGCTGGGGAAACGTGCAGCTCTTGTGGGTGTCCAGGTAGGAGCAGGGCACCAAGACTTGTGTGCCTGGAGGAAACATCTTCCTGAAAGGGAAAACCTGTCACAACTGAACTAAAAACTTAATCAGACCGATGCCTGTAGTCATGTTGTGTCCAGAGACTGAAATAAATGCCTGTGATGTGAGAGGAGAGTCTAGAAACTGGGGCTATCCAGCCATTTTTGGGGGACATGTTCAAAAAACCTGAGGAAGAAGCTGGAAGCACAGTCTGGGCTGTTCTGGGGTCACCTTGCTGAATTCCTTTTGCACATTCCTCTCCTCCTCGCCCTGCTCTCCTGGACTTTCTCTGAGCTCTCCATTGTGCCATTCTGGCCTTGAAATGGTTCAGCCTTCCAACTCCTAAGAAACGAATTTCCTACCAATCTATTTGTTTAAAATTAGCATCTACAAAGATAACTCTGTGAGCAGCCTGGACTTTGATTTGGGGAGACTGGGGACACACACCCCAGAAAACTGTGAAGGCAAGCACTGCTTTCCTTTGCATCTAGAATTCAACAGAGCTGTCAGATAACACATGAGAGATGGTTAATAATAAATTAAAAACATCACAGCCACAGGGAAACTGCATCTCTCCCCTCCCCCCAAACTCCCCCTCTCTTTTGCTTTTTTCTACCCCATGGGCTTAATCAGCATCAAAGAGTAACAAATCCAATAAAATGCTTCCCTGAGCCAGGAACCAGCCTGAACTGGATACACACACACACACACCAGCCTCTCTCCTCTCCCCCTGACTGCCAGCCCCTTCGCAAAACAGCTGACAGTCGAGGTGCAGATAGAACAAAGGGAGAGATGGGGAATGGTAAATCACAGACCACCCCCCTATCGCTCATCTGGCACTGGAAAGCTCTAACAGGCCTCCCATGCTTTTAGGCTACCAGTGCAAAAAGAGCTTTTCTTGCTCCTGACTTGGTTTTTATCCCACTAAGATCAGAGATTCAGGGGGAGGGAAATGAAAGGGGAAAGCACACGTGCATTTAGTCTGATTTCTCCTCTTTTAAAACTGAATTCAAACAACAGCAGCTCCATCAAATTGCAGTAGGCCCTTTGGTGGGTTTGTGGCCATGGTGCTCCTCAAATACCTGCAGTGCCTTGCTTGGCTGAGAGCAGGTGATGCTGTGCCAGGAGGGTCCCAGTGAGAGTCCATGCAGTGCCCCCCTGCCCACCCTGCACTGGCAGCTTTATCCTGGCAGGAACATCTCTTTTCAGAGCTGGGGGGAGATGTCCATCTGTCCAGAGCAGGAAGAGGTGGTGGGCTGGACCTCCAGGAGTGAAAACAGATAAGGGTGTGTTTGAAGTCAATGGGCTGACGTTGGTTTTTCTGTCGCTAAAGATTCAGCCTGAGGGTTCACCTGCCTAGCAGCAGTGTGCAGTACTCCAGCAGTGCTTATGGCATCAGGATTGGAAAAAAAATTAAAAAGAGGCTAGCAGGAAGAACTTAGGAGAACACAGCCTCAGCAACTTCTTTCTGTCCTGCTTTTTGTGGATTACTTCTTGGGGCTGTCTGTGTCCCCTGAAGCTGTAATATCTGAGCACTTCCTAGTCATTAATATGGTGAGTGCATCTTCTCCATAGCCTTGGAGAAAGAGTTGCCATCATTTCTGTCTTAGAGATGAAAACTGGAGCAACAGAGGAAAGAAGATTTTGCTCATGGCCATGCAGAAAAGCCTATGCAGAGTCAAAAAATGAATCCCCATAACTCAAAATCTGCTATATCAGATCATAGCTGGAAGAAAATCCTTGCCTTTGGCCTGTCTGAACTGTAACACTTTCAGGTGAGTTCAGACATCAAATCTGTGCTGTGCTGAGTCCAGCTTTCTAAATCTATGCTAGAGAATAACCATGCTAAAGGTAGAGACTCCAAGTAGCTGACAAACAGCTCTGTCTGCCAGGCTAATGGACATCTGGAGAGCAAGTACTTTGAAACGTGAAAAGCCTGTGTCAATGAGCTTTGCACTTTGTCTGTGCCTGCCTCTTTCAAATGAGAGCCCCAAAACCTGCCAAGGTTTGATGCACATTGCCAGAATGATCACTTGGCATTTTTCACAAGAATATTTCCTTACATTTCCTGCTCTGTAAGAATCTTCCTGGTGCAGTGCTGTGGGTCTGTCACCCTACTGAGTAGCTGGAGCTCCAGAGGTACTCTGTGAGTGTTGTTTGTGTGGACAGAGCAGGTGTAGGGTAAGAGGAGTCTGTGGCTCCTGTGCAGGACTGGCTCACCCTGAATCCAGCATTAGTCAGGAAGTTGAGGTGCTACTGCTGAAGGAATTCTATCCCAACATGAGAAGATCCTGTCTTTTTTAAAGAGCAGAGCTCTTTGCATTTGCTTTCTCTGCAAGTCTCCCTCATGAGAAGGTGTAGCACTGTGAACTAGCCAGGCTTTAATGAATGAATTCAGAAACGACCAAAGAATTCCTATGGAAATACAGATGACATCTGCATTATGGCCATAATTAATTAGCCAATCAATTATCATGATGAATGCTATTTTAATGAATCGGTTGCAAATAATTTTTGGTTCTTATGGTTTTCATTCAGAGCACATTAATCATGGCAGGCTCTCTGGGTTGCAGAGGAATGCAGGATGTGAATCCAAGACCTTAGTACATCTTGAACAGAGGTGAGCCAGGTTCTCAGCAATCAGATCCAGATGCAGGTATGGAAAGCTCTCCTCTGAAGGTTAGAGGAACTTCAAATCTGGGAAAATCGTGCTGGCATATTATAGACTTTGGCCCAGAGTATGAAAAAAGCAAGTAAGAAATGGCTCAGGACTGGGATGGGCTTTCAAACACTTTCAGATTTGGACTTTGCTGCTAATTCCACTCATACTGAGAAGGTGGTAAAATCATGTTTTTAAAATGTTGGAAAAACCATAGTGGCTTGGGGATTTGATTGGCTTGGATTTTCCCTGGTATTAGATTAGAATTCTTATTAATTTGTATAAACGCGATTGGCTTTGGCAGTGCTGCACAGGGACAGGGGCTGTCTGAGTGGAACCATTTGAGAGACTTGGGTTAATCTTGTTCTTGAATGTCTGTCTGGACATTGCACTTAATTTCAGTGTAATTTTCATTTCCTCCTGGGGAGAGCTTGCAGGTTCTACCATCTCTGAAAAATTCCAAAGAGTGTGATGCAGGAAGCACCAATTTGAATTCATTACTAGACTTCAGCCCTTGGATATAACCCATCTTTATTTATCTGAGGTGCTGCCAAAACTCACTGCTTGCTCCTGGAATCAGTCAGAAGATGCAGTGACTGAGCTGGGGTGTTTTGTACAGCTGTGCCTGGAGCTCCCTGGAGCTAGAGCTGCTACAGAGAAGTGCAGCAGGTTCTGCACAGCTCTTCTGGCACTGAAGTGGAATGGCACAGGAAACACAGGTTTTTCTACTGCAGGAAACAGTGGATTTGTGATGTAGAGGGGGATTTTATTTCTATTTTTTAGAATTTATTTCAGAGTAGAAATGTCTGGGAAAATAAAGAGTAGCAGAGAGATGGAGTCTTGGATAAAAAGAGTTCTGAACCAGTCTGAGGAGAATTATTGGCACTGTATCTGATGAGGAGAATCAGAACAAAACCCTAAACCAGCTAGAAAATAGGTGATTTCAACCACAATGCCAGGCTTGAGCCTGAGGTAGTTTTCTAGTGTATGTAGCCATATAAGCATTAATTTAGGAATTGATCTCTGCAGTGTACCTGTTATGAATAGCTTATTTCACTTGCAGCTCAGAAATGCAGAGATCCCCTCCCTGCACAGCTGAGGGAACATCACGGGGTGCAGTTTGGATATGTTAATCCATGATTTCTGCTCACCCTGTTGGTGTAGCAGCTCACAATGCAGTAAGAAGAGTTATCTTTACTGAGTTTAATTATTTGGGTAGATAATACTGGAAACCTTTTTGGAGACACAGGTATTATTTATATTATCAGCTCAGAGAATAGCTTTTCGTTCAATGTTTATTATATGTTACACTCTAAAAGGAACAGTTTTGGCAAATGGGAGCTTAATATTTGTTTCAAAAAGCTCTACAAAAGTATCTATTGACTTCTGGAAACTCTCTAAAACTTCTGTCTTCTGATGGGATGTGGGTACCCAATTCATGCAACAAATACAAAAGCTTGTGGATAGTCCTGACATGGCTGTATTAAAAAATGTGGGGAAATATTTGTGGGATATTTTTTGGAGTCTTTATACTGCCTTACTGGCAATCACATGAATTTTATATCTGTCATGAAATCTCCTGACATTTCCACCAATATGTTGCAAGGAGATCATTAGAACAATTACTGAGATGTGGGAAAAGAAGTAGCATTCCATAGCATCAGTTGCCAGCACTGCCATCTCTAAGCAAATAAAAACCATGAGAACAAAAATTTGACATTTTTCTGGCCTTTGTATCAGGAGGGTGCACCCGCATTTGTTTTTGAGGTTTTCAGCATTGCTATAGTACTAGACGTACATTCCTGAAAGAAAAAAAAAATTAAAAAATATTAAAAAGTCATAGTTACTCTTCTTTCAACCATTAGAACTCATTGAGTTGATACACACTAAGATTTTTTAGAAACTATTAAATTTTGAGGACTTCCCATGAGAAACAAACAAGTTTTGGTAGAAAGTTTGTTTTTCTGAGGTTCCATCAAATTTTGCTTTGATTGTGAACCTGAAGCAAAGAGTTGGTCCAATCCAGTAGTCACAGTGGCCCACAGCCACTTCAGCCCTGAGCCTGGCCAGTTCTGGTGGGCTGAGGAGGAACAAGTGAATTTGGGAATATCACCCTGGTGTAGGGCCCTGGGGCTGGGGGAACAGTGTTTCTGGGCTCCCATTTCCTCACCTGCCTTCCTCTGGAGAAAGGGGATTTTCCCATGGGCATGTAGTGATAGGAAAAGGGGAAAAGGAGAATGGAGGGAATGTTTAGATTAGATCTTAGGAAGAAGCTCTTTCCTATAAGGGTAGAAAGGAGCCAGCAGGTTCTGCATTCTCCAGGTTGGATGGGGTTGAGAGCAGTCTGATCTAGTGGAGGGTGTCCCTGCCATGGCAGGGGGTTGGGTTGAATTGGTTTTTGAGCTCTCTTCCAACCCAAAGCATTCCATGATATCCACAATTCTAACCTATTGCCAGTGCCCTGTGGTTCTCACAGGTCTTTGGATCTTGGAGGTCTTTAATTGCCAAATGGCTGCGACAGATTTGAAAATGAATTTGACACTTTTCAACATGGAGTGGTAATGGCAAAATTACTGAGATGCTATTTCACCCTTGCTTGGCAGGGATGGGAGATGCTGAAGCCAACAAAAATTTTGTCAGGCTTGGGCTGTAGAGACCAAGGCTGTTTGACTTGCTGTAATCCTCTAGGAAGGTATTTGGACATCTGTGAGATTGTAATTCATTCTGGAAATGACATATTTCAATATTAAAATTGAATTTCACTTCCATGACATGAAGTGGATTTCTGAATCCAGACGGAAAAATTTCCGATACTGAAATAATTGATACCTGGTTTCCTGACCAGCTCTATTTCTCCAGTGGCAATAAGCTAGAGTTCTTGAGAAAATCATCAAGGATTGAAAGAACTGAGGACTGGGTGTATCAAAAGGCTCAGCCAGTCTCCCACTGTCAATAAGACACGTAGGATTATTTCCCTGGAGACTCAGAGTCAAGCCTTCTGACAGTGTGGCCGTTAATAAAACAGGAAAAAAATTTAGTGAGTTTTGTCCGAGACCTGCTTTGAGTTTGTGGAAACACTTTTTAGCCTTCTTGAATCCAAATATGTGAATTATTCTCCTTGAATCCTAAATTTAGCAGAATATAAACCAAACTGGGCTTTCCTCACTTGGGTAAGGAGCTCCTGTATGTTATGTTGCTGGACCTGGGTTTTGGGCTGTAGGGACAGGGACTGGTTTGTCGATCAGCCAGATTGCATCTTCCCTGCCATGCCTTTGCAGAAAACCAGCTTGCCCACCCTCGTCCACCAGGATTTCTTCCCTCAGGTGGGAGTGTTAAGTTGGTAGTTTGGACATGATAAACCCGCACAGGACAGGGTCTGGGATGGGGCTGTCTCTCCTGATGGGTGGGCTCTTGGGGTGGAGTGAGAGGGTTTTGTGGGACACCTGTCTGTGTTTGGGGCCCATCACTGAGCCAACCTGAGCCTTCAGACCAACCCTCTGAGACTCCAGTGCTGCTGCAGAGGTGATGGTTTGCACTTTCCCAAACAAAGCACAGCGATGTTTCCTGTAATTGGAACCAAAGAGACAACTTGCTGCTTTGTAATCTGTGGGTGGGGGAGGCACTGTTGAGTCAGGAAGCCCCCAGAGGGTGCTGGCTTTACTGGTTTCAGCTGTGAAATCAAAACACATGCATGAGTCAGGCCAGTGGTTAAGTTCTGCTCACTTTGAGGCCCTGGCTTTGATTAAATTCATGTGTCATTTTCAAAGGTCCATGTTTAGCTTGGTTTTAGATCATGCTCGCATAATTAGTTTATTTAAACTATGTCTCATGTTAAATCAGATTTTGCCTGTGGACTTAAGTACAACTATGTAATAAGATATACCTATTAAACAGATGTTTAATCTTAATGACTATGTTCTTGACAATCAATTGGAATTGAACATCTAATAACTACATTGCAACTAGGCATATCTCTTTGCATTTAATAAGATACCATAGTAATGTAATTATAGTTATATAGGATATTATAAATAACATATTCATGGCAACATACCAAAGTTTGTATAATAGATGCTATATATATATATAAATCATCTGAAAAATGAGGAGGCTTTAGCTCAGCTCATCATTTCCCTGAAGGAAGAGAACCAAAAAACCTCAACCCCCCCAAATGTTGAATTCTTGCAGAGGAAACAATTTGTATTGGCATTTTGCAGTGTGTATCCTGTAGTATCCAGTGTCCCCAGATCATCACTCGGAGTAAAATCCAAAGTGATGTCACAGAGCAAAGCTCCACCTTCTGTTCATATATTTGATGACTGGTGGGATACTTTTGTCAGACTCAATAGAAAGAAAGAGGAGTATGTAAAATAAGGGGAACAATTAGAACAGAGATGTAGGAACACTTGGAAAAAGAGCCAGCCAGCCCCATCAATCCTTATTGGAGCTGTGCTTCTAGCTGTGTGTAAACACAATATTTCTGCATTTGTGCACCCAAGTCTCTGATTTTTTATTGTAACCAATAAATGAGCCATTTCGTTAACAGGTCCCACAGAATATCTGATTGTTCCATAAATTTGATCTGATAGTCCCAACTCCAGAAGTTTATATTCTGCTGCCAAGATGTTTACAAATATATTTGAATAATATATTTTCGTCATGCTTCTGTACCAGGACTGTATACTGATGGACGTTTAAGTATAAAACCAAAGAGCTTCATAATGTTCTTTTCAGATTTAGTGTGTGTGTCAAATAGCCTATTGAAACAGTTTAATATTTTGGTAGTTGTGCTGTATTTTAGGATTTTACTTTTTTTAGACTGTAGTTTGAGGAGGCCTTTAAGCCCATGCTTAAATCTATCTTTTCAGCAAATCTGTAGCACATGTGTTCAGTATTAAGCGCATGCTAACTAGAAATAAGCTGATTAACTTTTGTCTTATGGTTGGACCTACTCTTCATTGAACTGTGTAGAAAACTTTCCATTGAATCCAATGAGCCCTGAGCTGAACACTTTAAAAATGTGATGGAAAGGCAGAGGGAGGTGGGAAACAGGTGGGTTAAAATTAGCCTGGGTTATGTGGTATCTTTTGGGCTATTAAATATGTATAGAATGGAGCTCTTGTTAATGCAAATTACAAACATGTTTCAGAGTCTGTCTTGTGGCACATGCACAGTGCAGTGATGGACTAGAAACATATGAAAGACATATTGATGATAGTAAACATTAGCATGGCATTCGGGTTTCCAGCATTGCTCAGAACTGGGGGGAAATAAAAAAAGTCTTCAAACTTTTCATGTTCCATAAAAATAGTTATCAAGGTCTCTTTTTGCTCAGCCTTTCAGATTCCTCTTTAAAAACTAGCCTGGCTTCTCTGAGTTTCTCTTTACCAGTGTATTATATTTTCCCCATGCCGGCCTGCATTAATTTTTGTTAATATTGTAGTTGCCATCTTTGCACTAAAAAATGCATGAAGGAGAGAGAAGTGTCTACGTGTTTGTGTTCTCCCTTCCTCCTTTCCTCAGCTAACTCAGAGGCTGGGGGAAGAAGACACTTTTAAAAATTTCCTTCCCTCACATGCCCGGTTTGCGGTGAGCAGGCAGTGAAAGACTATTTTGGTGGCCTTCTTGTAACTCTATTACTGTAGGGCACCTCTAGCTAACAATGCACTGGGTTAAATTAGGCCTAGAACTTCTCAAGAGACTGTTTCTCTGACTCTATTTAGCCCCCTTTACCCCCTGTTTAGGCTGGGAGAGGATGATGCTCTGAGTTTTGTTTTGGGTCTTCTTTTTTATTTTCTCCATCCTGTTGGTAATTTTTCCACACACCTTTATTAAAGAGGGTGATTGCAAACACATTTGACTTAATATTCCACTCACGCTCCAAGTTAACAAGTAGTTCAAAGATTAATTACCATGTACCTTGCAGTTCATAGATTCTATTATGATATAGCTCAAGCAAAGGGAGCAGGGGGAAAATCCAGCTGATTAGCCTGTGATTATGTGTTAGCCTGTGCTTTTGTCTTGGTTGGTTGTCACTGTGTGATGCAAAACTTCTGACTGGTTACACTTTCCCATCTGTATATATTTTGATGCAGTTGGTGAGTTTCTAGGACATTAAAAAAAAAATACTAGTGGCAATATTTGTCAGGTTGGTACGGTTTCAATGCTTTAATGGGTGCCATGGATGTCAGTGGTGGGATGAGGGCAGGTGCTGGCTGTGTTTCACACCTGGCTCTGTGCAGTGTGGCTCAGCTCTGGCTGGCTACACTCCCATCACCCAGGGTACAGACTGAGTGATCTGCAGAGGGATTGCTGTTGCCTCTGAGGAGTTCACCAGACTGAGGGGTGGAAGCCACCCTGTTCCCCTGCCAGCCTGCAGGCTCCAGGAGGGTCTGTATGATTTTGGACCTGCACAGTGAGGCCACATCACACTGGGCAGCCTGGCCATGGTGAGCCTGCCCACAGCTCAGTCTGGAGCTGGATTATCTTGAAGGAGCTTTCCAACTCAAACCATTCCAACCCTCTGATTCTATGCCATACAGATGCCCAGCTATATTAGTGTTGTGTCTGGACACTCCTGATTGGGTAGTACTGCACATAAAAGTAAATTTACACCTCTCCAGACTGCAGCATCTGCTAAAAGCGGGTTTGGCAATGTGCAGAAAGCCCCAGATGAAGAGTTCATCCCATTGTCCCCCT
The DNA here is from genome assembly GCA_009812075.1 of Sialia sialis. Taxonomy (NCBI): domain Eukaryota; kingdom Metazoa; phylum Chordata; class Aves; order Passeriformes; family Turdidae; genus Sialia; species Sialia sialis. The sequence continues at coordinate 2,814,247 of VRYO01000116.1, read as the reverse complement.
GTTAATAGCTGGAGTTCTGTAGTTTAAGATTTGCAAAGTGAGACCTGTCAAAGCTGTGATTAGAATTTTCTTCCCGCTCTGTTCTCACTGCAAGCAGCTCACTGTTCCCCTTATTCTAGAGTAAATCAATTAGGACTCAATAAAAAGCACAGGCAGAACCTGCTTGTCACTTCTTAAATGTCTCAGCCTGTTTGGAGACTGTGCCTGAATCCCTGAGCAAGTGGGAGCTCTTCTGGTGTGAATTCCCCACACAGAGTTTCCCTGGCTAACAAGGCAAGGCAATATACATAGGACAGAACAGGTTTCTATTCAGCCGTGGAGAAAGCACTTGTGAATGTTGCAGGAAATGAGATCTTAAGTCAGTGCATGAAACAATCTAATCCATCACAGCCCCTAGAATGGCCTCTCATAACTCAGGGGCTGTCATACCCCTTTGTGTGCATGAAGGCAGTTGTGGAAGAAGTGACGAACTGCACACATATTCTGCTAAATCCATTCTGGCAGCTGAGGTAATATATTTTCAATGCCAAGTCACATAATTTTACTTTAGCTCATTTGACTCCAGGCTACAAAGCTATTCCAGAAAACAAAGGGATGGTGTTTGAATAATGAATAATAATGAATTTAATTCTGTGGGCTTGTGCTGGGGTGAAGCCTCTAGGAGGTTAAATGCAGATAAAGTAATGGAAAGGAAAAGTTTTACCTCACAAAATGGTGTTGTTTTACTCTAGTTACCTTGACTTCATTAGACATTGATACATTTGGATAGATGCAGCTGGCATATCATTTTAATATGTTATTAAGAGTGATTTACAGATTTACACCTACAAAGTATCATAGAATTACTCTCAGCATCTTCTTCCTGCTCTCTAGTTGTTGTTTTTTTTCTTTTTCCTGTGCTGTTATTTTCTTTTGCTGTTGATAGTTGTAGATCTTCACAGTAGTTGCAAGGAAATCTGAGTGTATGATGGATACACATGCACTCACTTTTTGGTATTGCCAAACATCCTCAGCTGATAATTCAATGCTTTTCAGGAAGTGAAGAAGGCAATATTCCATGGACAGAGGTGATGCCTGCCTCTGCCTGTGCAGCACTGAACATGCACTAGTCCTGACACTGACACTTTTGGAATCAGTTTAGTACCAATGACAGGTGGGCAGACAAGGAGAGGGAAATCCTGGAAGGCAGCTTCAAGGAAGATGTTTGTATCTGTTAATTTGCCACAGACAGGATTAATTAAATACCACTGTGGCTTAAGAGCTCTGGGTGCTTAATTGTACCTTATCCCTTTGAAAATCCCTATTTGGGTGTTTTGAGGGAGCATGAATTTGTTTAGACTGTTTAGGTTTTCTGTAAAGTTCTCAAGAGTCTCAAAGCCTTACTTGGGTGGATCTGGGAGAGCAGGGGAGGGGAGAAGTGCTGCAGGTGTCTGTCTGGGAGCCTCACCCCATCAGGAGGGGAAGCTGGAGAACATTTGCACGGGGATGTCACAACCTTTGGGTTTCTTGGCACCCCACAGCTTGTGCTGGGTCCGAGATGCTGCTCCAGCTCAGCTCCTGCTGCAAATGTGGCTTTCCCTGCAGCTGGGGTCCCCAGAGCCCGGGGAGGACCTGCAGGAGGCACCTGCCCAGGTGCTGCTCTGGGAAGGGGAGCAGGGAGAGGGGAGCAGAGCAGAGCAGCAGGGGCTGTGTGGTGTCCCTGGGAGCAGCAGGAAAGCCCTGCTGAGGGGAGCCCTGAAGGTGGGAAGGGCTCATGGTCAGGGTGCTGCTGCTGGGATGTGCTAAATGGGGTCTGGCAGGCCTGGGGGGTGTGCTGCTCCCATCCTCCCATCTAATTTGACAGCAGTCAAAAGCAGCAATCCTTTCCAACTTGAATGATTCTATGCAAGGGAAATCACTGCGATACCAAAGGTTCAACATTATGGCTAATTCACAGCAGAAGATCAGATAAACCAGGAAGGGGAAGTCACTTCTAGAAACAATTTGATAAGTATTAAAAAGGAAAAGAGAGGCTTGATAGGCAAAGTGGGCTGTGGGGAGCCATAACATACACAGAGTTTTCTGATCCTCTTTGAGACAATTTATAGAACTATGGAGCTATGTGTGGGATGTACATTCTTTATCTGCAGCCTGAATGTGGCAATACTTTGTTAATTTGTGAGAATGAGAAAGTGAAGCTCATTATAAACAGAAACGAAATAGTCATTCAGGCACCATGTGCATGGGACTTCTAGTGAGCTCCATTGGAGGTCCAGGCACTGAATATTTGCAGGATTATGTGTCATCTCGTGGATCTGTTTTCACTGTCCAAGCCATCTGGCATACAGGAGTAAACAAACAGCAGAAAAGATAAAAAGTAAACTTGTTTTTTTAACTATTTTTTCCCCAGTCTAAATACTAGAATAACCAAGGAATTTTGACTCCTGAAACAGATTACATTTTATATTAAATGAAATATAAATGTAATGTTTCCAGCTTGCAGGAAGGAGTGTCCTGGTTTTGTTCAGAAGGCTGTGCCCATGTGTTCTCCAGCTCAGTGAGGAAATGGGTGAGCTCAGCCCTTCCAAGGTTTCTGTCAGGCCTCTGAACTGATGCTGATGCAGCTGGGTAGCTCTGAGTACCAAAGACTGGTGCAGGCAGCTCTGGACACAATTTTTAGTGTCACTTGGAGAAGTTATAATCATTTTACTAAAGAATGTGCACTGGTCACCCCTGCAGCATTTCACTGGTGTTGTTTCATAACACTGAGCACAGAATTTCACTATAGGGAGGGAAGCCCCTCTGACCCAAACTTGTTTCTTTCTTGATTTTGCTGATGAGTCTAGCAGAAGGGTTACAGCACCCACTTGTTTGAATTGCTGGTGTTGTTTCAGAGAACTAGTATCTCAGAGTAACTAGAAAGGTTCTGCATTTCATCAAAAAGTCTTAAAAAAATTTCTGTTATGGTTGATAAACAGTTCATTTGATTTCATAGAATCAGAGCTCTATTGAAGTAATCCAAATGTGTGTAGTCAAGGTCCATTCTTAGAGCTCATACCATTTAATTGGGTGCTGCATTATTTAATGATTTTCCTCTTGCTGTAATCTCATTTTGCAAGAAATCTCAATCAAAAAAGAAAGGGAGTTTCTAGTTTTCCTGTCTATAGAGGAAACCCAGAATGTGTCATCATATAGGCTTCCCAATAAAAGAAATTAACTTAATGTAAAACTTAAGTTCCCCTAACTGGAGAAAGGAGCTCCATCATGTCCATGAAATTACACCAGACAAGTGTTCTTGCTGTGGCACCTTTGGAAAGCTCTAGTGTACAAATGGCTGTGCTGAGGTTATCACTTCTTCAGAACTACTTCAAACCCAGCTGGTGGGTTTGGGCTGTGAGAGAACAAGGGGGTTAGCTCAGGTTATGGGTGTGATATTCTCCTCCCCAGCCCCCATCAAAGGAGTCAGCCCTGCCATCCCCATCCCCACCTGCCCATCCTTGCCCCATTTTTGGTGTGCACTGGAATCTCTGAGAGACAGAAGCCAGGCCAAGGAGACAAACTGGCTGAGGAATACTGCAGGGAAAAGACCAATTCCCTACCAGTTTAGCCCTTTGGATCCAAAAGAGGAAGCTTATTTCCTTTAAGGTGTACAAAACTAATTAAAATGGAAATGTTGTCTGTTTGAAAGTGGAAATTTTGTAGCTAAGGTACCGTGAGAAAAACTAACAGTCTTTTCCCTCTGGTCAGTAATATTTTAGAGAAATTGTATTAAATTTTAGACACTGTGTGAAGTATCATCCTGTCCTAGGTGTTTGTCAGGGTTTCAACCTCCTGTAGAACAGGAAAAAGGCAAAGTCTTTTGAAGGCTCTTGGTGGCAACTTTGTCCTTTCTGTAAGGTGTGTAATAGCTTTCAATACTTGAAAGTAATCAGCAATATTAAAGAGCAGGGATAAGCTCAGGGGGCAAGACTTTCCTTGATACTCTTGGGCTCTCGAGTGCCCTTTTGGTTCCTTGTGTAAGTTGGTGTTTATGCTGTTTGATCTCATTTCTCAAAAGTATTTCCCAAGCTGTGCTCAGACAGAGGCTATGGAAAGGAATCTTCAGTGAAATGGAATCCCTCATTCAAGATGAAATAGGGGTTTTTTTTGTTGGTTTTTTTTTGGTAAGCTGTTTCCTGGCAAGGTTTTCCTGTGACATTTGCTGGGAGGGTAACCCATTAATTTGAATCCAAGCACCAGCAGGAGCTAATCTGGATGACACTAGATCATGCTTGGCATTTGTTTCCACACTGGTGAGGTGCCATGTGAAATATTTCCAGAGTTGACCCATGTTTCCAGCTTTGGAAGCTGTTCTGGAAAGTGCAGTTATGCTAGCAGAGTTGTCTGATGATTTGATTTTATTATGAAAAGTCCAGTGTAAATGTTAACTAGTTCACAGAAAACTCAGGTGCATGCACAGTTCCACACCTGTGTCAGTACCAGAACAAGGAGCTGGCACACAGTTGCTGTCACTGTTATTTATTATATTTATTGAGGATATGCTTAATTTCCCAACTGAAGATGAAGATTTCACTCTGCTGTGTCTACATACACAGCTTAACCTGCTCTTGAACCTCACAGAATTCCACCACATGAGGAGCCTGTGAAGGGCTCCCAGAATGAGTTGCTGGAGTTGCAAACCTCAGGGAATGCTGCAGAGCCATGCCTGGAAATGATGGCTCATGCTCAGAACTGGCACTCCATGTACTGGTGGCTAGACTGAAGAAGTAGCCAAGATTTAAATACTGAGCAGGAAAATATTTTTAATCACTCTGTTCACGTCAGTAAATCCCAGCTCCACTTCCCATGGGCAGTGATTGAGTTTAAGTGCTCTTCCCAACATAGAATCAGAGTATGAGGTGAGAGAAAGCTTTGAAATTAGACGGTTGTGGTTATTTCATGGTACCAGTTTTGTGCTTATTCAGGTACAGGCGAGGCTGGTTTGGTTTTAAGGACATGTTGTTAAGTGTTTTTATGTGTTCTAATTTTTATTCAACTAAATTATCAGCAATTTGCTGGGGTGATAAAGGAGGAATGGAGGAGTAAATGGCTAAAGCAAAAAAACCAAGAAATTGAAATTTTATATAGGCAGTTTAATATGTGCTGAGATGCAGAAGGTGACTATGAGGGTGTGATCTCTTGGGGAAGCAGATTATCTTTGTTCTCTCCATTTTGCAATCCTCAGCATAGAAGACTTCTGTTTCATGTGTTTGAGCTAAAGTATGATGGGTAAAATTCCATGGGATGGAAAAACAAGGCAGGAGAGTTGTATCAGGTTATGGCTGGGAATGGTGAATGCCCATGGAGAGAAAGGGATTGGGACGGACCCCTGGCCAGGGACAGAGCAGAGACGAAAGGCAGGATGGAAACTTCCATCCTGGTGTCTGATGTTTGTAGCTGGCAAGGGATACTGGCTAACAGATTTGTGGAACTGATTTGTCTGGGCTGACAGAACCAGAAATAAAGTTTTTTTTGTCATGTAATCCTTTCCCTGCAAAAAAAAAAAAGGTAAAAAATTAGGAGCAGTTCCTAGTCCCTGAATTTTTGTAATTTTCCCACCTAGGGTGAAATCTATAATTCTGGTAAAATTCTGGTCCTTGGAAGTGCTGTGAAGGAAAAATATTGAGATTCCAAGTTGTTCTTGCATCATGGCATAATTTTCAGAGCAGAATCTTAGAATTAATTACCCCACTGCCAGTTCTGGGATATGGGAATTCAGCCCCCTCAGTTCTGGATGATTAGCCCAAAATATGGCCAAGATTTTGAGTGAGCAGGTGAACATGCTAGTTAGTTTTGGAAGATTCCTGGAACTTGAGTAGAAAAGAACCTGCTTTTACTCAAGTAAAGGGAGATAGGCAAACTGGTTTCCCTTGAATTGCTCCAGTTTGGAATTCATCCTCAATTATAGTCAATGGATTCCTAACATCAGCAGCTGGATTAATTGTAAATCCTTTTTTTTTTTTTTTTAAACCAGGTTTGGTTGTTTCAGGCCCTGCTTTTTGAGGTTAGTGGGACTTTTTCAGTTTGCTTGAGTAGAAGTTGGGTCATCCCCACATTAGATGTCTGTCACACTGGTGCCTAAGTGAACTGTAATTCCAAGAGACCTTAGGTTTGATGAAGAAATCTATAACAAGATTGCTTTTGTGTTTAAACAGCCCAGGTTTCTTTCCCCACAATAGTAATTGGATTCCTCAGTATTCAGTCATTTCATTGCAAGATGTTTCACTCTAAGAAAATAATTTCCAACCCGTGTTTCTTTTCTTCTTTTAACTTAAAAGAGCCTCTTGTCTTCTTTGTGGTCAGTGCAGCCCATTTGTAACTGTCTGTACGAGCTGAAATCTCTACATTCTTATCTCCCTTGCTTTGTTTTTCTGTACCAAACTGTAAGCAAACCCTGAATTTTGTTCAGATTTGGGATCAAACATTGAATTTTTATTTCCTTTCCTCACAAATTCCTAGGGGGGAAAGAATCAATATGCTAATGCTGTTGCATCAAGCTTTCAAAACTATGCAGACATCAATAGGCAACTGTTCTGTGCTTTTTAGCATTTTGGGCCAAGTTTCTGATTTCAAACAGATTGATGTAAAACCAGAGGAACTTCATAGGAACTTCTCTGGATTTACACCACTGGCTCACACTAGGTCAAGCTTTAAAATTAATTCAGGAACCAGATTTTTATTTTCACTGACTATTTATATAATAATTAGAGTTTTATTAGGAGTAGGACATCTGCACCTTCATAGCTACTCCCTGAGGAAATTAAGCCATAATTTTGTGACATTGTGTGCTGCCCAATAGGTATAGCTGCTCTTACTTGATAAATGTATATCAAATAGCATTTGCTACTTCGCCAATTTAATACAAAATAAAATCCTTCCAAGTCAGAGTAATGTCCTCTGCTTTATATTTGAAAAAACAAATTAATCCCATGATAGGCTGTGCTTTGCAATAAAGTTGATCAATGGGATCTACCTCCACAAATTGCAGAACATACCATTCACATTGTTTTGAGTAATACTGTTGTTTTACCTTGAAGTACATTGCTGTTGCTCCCTGTGTTCAGTATAGCATCTTAAGACTTTTTAATAGAAAGAAACTAAATGAAAATTGATTGATAAAAGCTCCATCAAGGTGTTTATTGTTTTTTGCCCAGGGGTAAAGCAGAAACTTTTGAAAGCCATGTCATTTGTATTAGATTCTGTGTTTCAAAGTGCATGGGCAATGGAGATGTGAACATAAAGGTAGGAAATTGCTTTTAATCATTAATAACTTGCACAGGGGTCTTGTAGTACAAGGTGGAGTGTCCACCTTCGTGCTGGATAACGAGGATTTGTTGCAAAAATTGGATGCAGAGGTTTAGTGGAGGATTGTGTATGCAGCTGTAGCACTGACACTGGCATCCAGAGCAGCTTGAAGCATATGCAAATGAAAGAGAAATACCTGATTAACAAGGGAGCTGTGTTATTGTCAGGCACTTTACCAGAAGTGCAGCAGTAGAGACAGGATATGCTTCAGCAGCAGTTGCCTGTAGGGCCTTTAAAGTTCTTAACTCTTTGGAGCAGGGCTGAAACAACTCATCCTTCCCTGGCTCATGGAGTATTCTGGTTTGACTGGGGAAGAATCCAGATTTTCACCAGTGAGAGAACATCCATTTTCACCAGTAAGGGAATTTTAGCAAGGCTAGGAGCTGTACACCGTTCTATTACATACGGAATTTATACCCAAAGTAAGAACATGGAGTGAGTAACCAAAAAGTTGATGTGAATGGAAGGAGTATTCAGAGAATTGTGGGAGGACATTTGTTTTTGGCTGTAGTGAAGGGACATAGTCTTGAAAACACCCACTCCAGACTGGAGTTTGCTGCATGACTGCCCTTAACCCCAGCCAGCTCAGCTG
>VRYO01000116.1:2744035-2805332 GCA_009812075.1 Sialia sialis | reverse complement strand
CCCTAGTTCTGAAGGTACATGAATGTGTATGACCGGAAACCTATTTCCTGCTCCCCACCACTCTTAGATGGAGAAAAGTCCAGTGATTTGCTTCTTTGGCTGCCCAAGACCATTTTGCATTCTTAGGTCTTCATGGGCCTTTTAGGATCATTAAACCATCTTCAGGATCATTACATGATTTGGTCTGTGCCCACTCATCAAACATTAAGGTAATTATTTGAAAGGGGATCTGGCCTCTCTATAACCAGACAAGAAGGCAGTGGGATGTTTGTGTGGTGCCATCCTTGTCCCAGAAGTGGAGCTGCAGTGGAGAGCTGCCCCCGGTAGTGGTAAACTAGTTTGTCATGACATCCACTTTCTGACTTGGGAAATCTCCCATCTAAACAGAAAATCAAACCCCAAATTGGGATAAGTTTGGGGAAATGGCAGCTGATGTGACTTGCTCAAGACCTTGCAGCAGCATTGGTGGCAGAACTAGAACTGCTGGAGCCTGGTGCAGAGGGGATTGCAATGGATTAATCTGCTCTATTCCTCACTCAAAAGAGTGTAGTTGAATTTCTCTGCTGGTTCTGTTTTGTTTTTTCTAGATTGAGAAGGAAGAATCCTGTGCATGTGTTCCTGGTAGTTGAGGGTTGTTTTGTTCTGTTTGTGCAGTAGACACGCATTAGAAATGGCATTCACAACAAGACTGGCTCTTATTGGGAAGGTAACAAAACCAAGTGCAAAGTATCTCTGCTCTGCCTTTTACCTAAGATGAATTTCAATTTCTCTTCCTAGGCTAAAGGAAAAAAAAATGTTTAATTTTTCTAGAGAAAAATGAAAAAAAAAAATTGTATGAAACCACATTCTACTTTTTGTTTGAATATGCTGTAATTCATCAGATGAATAATTTATGCAAAAAACACCAAGCTTTGGTTTTAGCAGAGATACTTGTAGTCAGAAGACAATTTAAAGAAACTCAGTAATCTAAAAGTGAAAACATGAATTCCACACACTATATAAATCCAGGTAAACTAATAAGATTTATTTCTTTTATATTTGGAGAAGGAAGGAACTGTTTAATTGGATAAAGTTCAAACCCTGTGCTGATAAAATCCACGTTGCTGTGCACTCGACTGTTGTGTGTATCTGTAATGTTGTATTGCTTTCTCTGTAGGTAATTTCTGTAGTCCTTACTCAATGGCCATATTTATTCTTTTTATTCTTTAAAAAGAATAAAATATAATTAACAAACTTTCATAGCTGTGTTTTACAGCATATCCTATATGATGGGATTTCACTTATATATTAGATTTCACTTACTAGATATTTTCAGGCACAGTTGCTCAGTGCTTACAAGCAATGCAGTGGCTGTGCACAAATTAAACAGAAATGCACAGCTAAGACTAAACTCTTTCAAGGTCAGGCCCTACAAATCCACTGCACATCAGCTGTGCTAAGAGCTGGCAATGGGTCTTGAATGAAACATGTGACAAACATATGGAAAATATATTCCTTTGTTTTGTACATTTAAAAAATGGATTATACTCAACGTGCTACTGCCTTTGAGGGCTATAAGATAAAACATTGCAAGGTTCATTGACATCAAGATGGGAATCCTGGGTACAGCCCAGATGGAAGCCTGATACAAAAAGCTGCTCTTGTCTTTGAACATTATTAGCCCCAAAGAACTGAAATTCCTTTTAGGTTTCTCCCCACCACTTTAAAACAATATGTGTGCAAAGATTTTCCACTTGGTTTTATTCCTGGGCTGATCTGAAGTTTAAGCACTGAGGAAAATGGTGTTTAGAAGAAGATTGTCTTACAAGCTGTCTTAATGGGATAGACATTGAAGGGGATTGGGAGGTGCAAAAAGCCCATCTTGAACTGCTCCAGGGGAGCTGCTCTGGTGCTCCTAGAGAAGATGGTTTAAGGATGCTGTGTCCCCATGGGCCTCATTCTCACTGATATCTTGATAATTCTCTTTCCTCACCCTGGCTGAGCTGGCAGTGGTTGGTGGATCTGATCCCTGAGTTAGATCTTTGAGGTGATCATGTCTAACATCTGAATTCCACTTACCTCTTTTGATTTTAACAAGTTTATTTAGGTGTGGCATCATTTCATAGTGATTTCTTAGAAATCCTTGCACTAACAGCTGTGGGTGGGAGGGAAGGTAAGTGTGGACAGTGGTGGTGCTGGTACCAGAATAACCCTCAAATTACACCTGCACTATTTTGTGATATTTTTGGAGTCATAAATCAGCCGTTAAACAGGCTGATGTTTGTACAGTGTTTGTACTCCTGTGTGATGATGAGTACAATAATTTCACAACTATAAGGCGCACCGGACTATAAGGTGCACTTTTTTTTTTTGCAGCGAGGATCTGTGCACAACAAAGTAATGAATGGCGCGATCGCGGGGTTTACTGGCAGCTGCTCAATTTGCAAACATTTTTCACGGATCGGCGCAGCCTTTAAACGCAGCCCCAGGCGCTCTCCCCATGCTGTGGGCCCCAGCACTCCCACCCGCCCCTGGCGCCGGCTGCTGCAGCTCTCATGACTTACAGTTCTGGGTTGGCAAATTTCTGAAATTTGTTCATATATAAGGCGCACTGGATTATAAAGCGCACTTCTGGGTTTCAATCAAAATTTTAGTCAAAAGGATGTGCCTTATAGGCATGAAATTACTGTATCTCCAGGGGCATGGCAGGGACACACTGAGCTCTGGCAGCCCCAGGAGGCGTCATTGTCACAGGGAATAGGGCACTCATGGCAGTGCAACCCAGGAGATACAGCACAGGAACAGCCCCTCTCCATCCCCTCTCCTGCCCTCCCTTTGGGAAGCTCCTACTTTCTCCACTGGAATCCTGAGCAGAGGTAATTCAGGCAGGAAAGGACTTTATTAAACTTATTTTCATATTGCTTTTGCTCCCTGAAGTGCTGATTGAAGGGGTTCTGCAGTTCATTCAGGTCCCCTCACCACTTACAGGGAACTGGGACCTCCCTTTCTGGGCTCTGGGTTAAACCACACATGGGTAGGATTAGCTCAAGTTGCTAAATTGTTCTTAGCTGATCTGGTGGTGAGCACAGAAGGTGAAAAGATGCCTTAAACTTGATTTTTTTCTTTCCTCCTCTCAGACTTACGCCAAATAGGGAATGGAGAAATTGGCTCGAAAGTCTTTGTTTATTCCTACTCATTTTCTGTTATTCGTTGTTTTTCTTTTCAAGTAGACTTCCAGGCTTAATGCAATTTTCCTGTGGGAGTAGATGCCGAGTTCTGTCTGTGTTTTCATCTCCATAGTTGACAATAATAAAAATTCCAAACAACTTTCCCCCACATTCCCTGCTTTGCTGTTGTCATGTTTTCTGCTGGTTGACAAAGTCACCTCTGTGGCCTTAATATCTGAGTACATTTGTTTTGCAAAGTGCTGGGAGTTGCATGGCTTGTTGATGTTTTCAAAAGCTGTTGATACAGTGCATGTTGTGCGGTTAAGAATTTAGGAATTTTCCACTCCCACTCCCCAACTGTTTTTTTGGATTAGTGTTTGTGTTTCTCCAAAGCACCCTGCAAACACCTCCTGTCAGGAGGGGATGGGAGGGAGCCTGAGGATATCAGTAAGGCAGCCTGTCCTTCCTTGGAATATTACTTGTCCACTGGGAACCTAAAGGAAAAGAGTCCCAGGAATTTCTTACGTGTGCACAACCCTTTCAATGGAAGTGAGATCCCAAACCTCTTAGGTTTATTTTGTGGAGTTTAGTCCTTCTCTTTTCTACTTCTCCCTTGCTTGTTTCCTCCTTCCACCTCTAGGCATTTCAAAGTATGCCTGATCACTACAGTAATTTCACACCTATAAGGCGCACCCCTTTTGACTAAAATTTTTATTGAAACCCGGATGTGCGCCTTATAATCCAGTGCACCTTATTGTAGTGAAATTACTGTAATTTGTTTCACCTTTTGGAAGATGAAAAAAAAAAATACCCAAGAGGAAAAAAAACAAAGAGTCACTTGAGAGATGCTTTTTGGGGAATAACTGAGAAAACAGGAAGAGGTTTCACTTTAGTCTGCAGCTGATGTGTGGCTGGAAGAGGAGCAAAGTCTCCTCTGGCCAAAGAAGGAAGGAACAAGTCTGCTCTGACAGTTTATTCTCAGTGGTGCTGCTTGGACCCTGCAAGAGCAAATCACCTGTGAATGAGAAGGGAAAGGAAGACAAATCACTTTACTTTAGAACACCATCATGTTTTTAATGGGGGCTTTGTTCAACAGCTTTTTCATGGATATTGGTCTCCTTACACCACAGTGTTATGTGTAAGTTTTTAATCTTGGTCATTTGCTCCTATACACTGGTGTAAGGTGCTTTTGATGCTGGAAAAGGAAAGGCAAGATATTTGTTGCATCTTGAGGAATCCTCAGGAATCAAATAACATAGCTCCCTCTAAACATTAACTTCTGTGCTCCCAAGTCCTGATTTTAAAAGACTGCATCTTGCAGAACTGCCAGACCATGAAACTTGCCAAGCATGAGCTTCTACACATTTCCAAAATAACGTGAAAAATAAAATTGGCTGAATTAACCAATGAACCAGCTTCCCCTTTACTATTATCAAGTAATAGCAGTAAACATCATTAAAACGATTCACTTTTTAGTCAAATATTGTGGGACTAAAAGATACTTTAGACCACAAAATACATTCTGATAAATGGAGTTCCAGGCTGGATGCAGATAATGCAGCAGTTCAGAAATTCCCTGGCCTTCATTTCAACCTCGTGCTGTATAAATCAAATTGCAAATGAAGCCTGCTTCTGTTGGATGGTGCCAACCATCTGATAAGGAGATCTTGGCTCACTACTCCTCATGTGTCTTAAGGGGATATAAGAAATGAATATTTTTAATTTTTATTATTCTTTGAAAATACCATCTTTTTATGCCTTATGAAAACTACTTGATCAATTTTCATCGTAAATCAATTATCACATGGCCTTTCTCTTTTCTGCAGAGTGCTTTTGTCTCTCAGAGTTTATCTTAATAATCACAAAAAATCCAATGACCCATATCAGGATTCACATTGCTCCTCATAACATTTTACTCTGTGTACAATTTGGAGATGTCTGGTTCTGAATGAGGCTGTGATTGAGAGTCATTTAGGATGGCTGGGGCATGAGGAATATGAGCAAAAAGTCAGGGGAATCTCTTCATTTCCAACCAGGTCAGCATTTTTCCTTGCCTCCAGACCCTAAGCTGCAGTTTCATTTTATGTTTCCCCTGGTGGCTGTTCTGCTTGGACTTGTGTTGTAAAAAGCAAATACGTGGAATTTTGTTATTTTAAAGGTGGCCTGGCAGTGTAGCAGTGCAGGGGCAGGGATGCTGGGCAGGGAAGGTGGGTGTTTCCTGTGCTGACTGCAGCCTGGGGAATGGAGTGTGAAATGGAGAGATTCATGCCCCCAAGTGTTCTTCTCTTCATACATCGGGCTCAAGAATCTTGTCTGAGTTGGAAGTCAACCCCATTCATGCTGCACTGATTTCTGTGCAGTGTTAATGAGTGTAAATTAGCACAATGGTGAAAGATATGTAGTTTGTATCATGTATTTGTTAAATTCATACTTGGCTTGTATCAAGTAGAGAGATTATTTAGTAAAAAATGCTTTATTAAAAATGTTATTTTAGAACCAAGTATTTCAATTTCACTGATTATTAAATGTGTATATCAATTCTATTAATGGATAGTCACGCTAATTATTAAATGTTTGCTTAGTGTCAAAGTTTTCTCTAAGTGTGTGCCTGCCATATGCTAATGGCAGGCTGGTTAATATTATTTATTCCAGCCTACATCTTCTCCAGCCATATGAATTCATAGAAGGAATTTTGTGTGCATGAAAATTGATGTGTATTCAGAGCAAGTAAATTTTAAGTTTCCCATCATGTGTTGGAACCTGTTTTTGAGAACTGTGTTTGCTTACTGTGACTGCCATCCCAAATTATGGAGTTCCTTACAGCTCCAGAATCCTGGGTTGCATAAAGGGTTGTGCAGGAAACCTTCAGTCAAGCAGAGCTGGATCCTTCAGGTGTTTTACACTGCATTTTATAGCACAAAGAATCGAGCGAGAAGGGGAAACAGCAAAGTTCTGAGCAGCAGAACTATGGGACAGGATGTCTCCTCAATGATTATCATCATTACCAAAGTGTAATTTATCCAATTAGCCAATTCCATTAAACAACTTCAGCTGTCTCCTTTTCTCCTGCCACCTTTTAATGTGTTTGTATCTCGGATGAGTGAAGGATGCATTGTTTGACATGACAGCTTGCTTTGTGTGCTGCTATCTCTTTATTTCAATCCACTGACTGACAATAGGTAGGAGTGGGTCTTTTTGATGTAGTGTAGGGAATTATTTCCTGATTTGACATGCTAATTGATTGGGGATTTCTTATTATATTAAGGAATATTCATCCAGAGTTGTCCAGCAGTACAGCATTGATGCATTGCAACAGGAGGATAAAAGTGAGGGATCAAACAAAAAGGGGACATAGTTAAGCATAAATTTCTGTGCTGTGATTATGACACATGGCTAATAATCTTTTTGCCCTTTTCTCTTGTTACCTTCAACCAGGTGCTTCTGTTTTCTAAAGTGGCTTCAGATCTGTTGAGAGATAGTGGAACTTTAAAACAATTTTAAAGTAGTGACAGTTGAAAAATATGAAGCGTGTTCATGTAAAAAGTTGACAATCTGCATGTTTTCACTACAAGACTCGAGTAATGTTTTGAATTTCAGATTTTCCTGTCTCTTTTTAATGCCAACTTACAAATGGTTGACGAAGGAAGAGAGAGGAGGGACACTGGAGAAGCTCTTTGATAGCGAGGGAAAGATCCTGTGCAAAGAAATATTCACACCTCTCAGCTGAGAGAAATCTGGTACTGTAGCTTTTTTGCAGGTTTAAACTGTGATCTGGACAATTACATCCTTATCCTTGAAATTAAGATTGTTGAATGATAGACTGATCTGGTGTGGAAGGGACCTTAGGGGTTGTGTCTTTCCAAACCCCTGCCATGGGCAGGGACACCTTCCCCTGTCCCAGGGTGCTCTAAGCCCTGTCCAGCCTGGCCTTGGGCACTGCCAGGGATCCAGGGGCAGCCACAGCTGCTCTGGGCACCCTGTGCCAGGGCCTCAGCACCCTCACAGGGGAGGATTCCTTTCTGATATCTAGTCTCAATAGAGACTGTCAGTTTGAAGCTGCTCACTCCTGTCCTGTCAGTCCCTTGTCCAAAGTCCCTCTCCAGCTCTCTTGAAGCCCTTTTAGGCACTGGAAAGTGCTCTAAGGCTCCCTGAAGCCTCCTCTTCTCCAGGCTGAACATCCCTAACTCTCTGTCCCACAAACGTGGCATTCCAGCCCTTGGAGCATCTTCATGGCCTCCTCTGGACCACACCGAGGTGCAGCCAATGTATTCCACTGTATTCTACTCTTGGGTAGAAATAGGAATACCAATGAGGACTGGGGCTGTCAAGATGCAGGCAGGGGGCAAAAAAACCCCAAAAAGAACCAATGAAGTGAGTTGATTCTTTTAATGGAAATTTTTCTTTAGGAGGATGTTGCTCTGACTTCTGGAAGGAGCTGGATATTCCACCACATTCCTGTGTTTCAATAAATGGAAAATACAGTGATGATGACACTGATTGTTTTTAAAATGAAACTGTCTGTAGTTATCTCTAGAGATAATAATCCCCTGCTGGTTTAGTGCTTCCTTGATTTCGTTTGTATAAATCTGGAGGATGAGACATTGCAAGGCTGTGTCAGCTCCCCCACGTCACCTCCCAGAGCAGTCTCATCTCACCCACCTTTCAAAATGCATTCTCTAAATAAATCCAGTAAGGTTTTGCTGGTCTGCTTTAGCTCTCTGATTGTTTAATACTGACCATAAGCTTGAACATAGAAATCTTCTCTCCCACTATGTCTTTACTGGAAACTGATTAATTGTGACCCTCTGATTTGCATTGCACAGGAGAGCCTGTGGCATCTCTGAATATTGGGGGATTTTAGCATCTCAGAGGGCAGAACAGCTGCTGCCTGGCACCAGGTACTCAAACAGTGCTGTGCAAGTTGGGTGGGATGGATGGATGGATGGATGTTTATTATTTCTTAGCATTTTTTTTCAATTGTCTGAGTGTTGGTGGCCATGTGTGAAGGAGAAGATTCAGGATTTGTAGGCTTATGTTTTTTGTATGTAGAAACCTGGGTAAAGCAGCTTTTACTGATGTGACAATCTTTCCTGTCTAAAAGCAGTTTGGTCTTGCATCTGTCTTTTAATTTTTTAAATCAACATATCTGAAAATACTTTTCAATAATTTAGATTCATTATTTGCATTTTAACAATACAGAAAATGGGAAACAAAGTGGGGAGAGGCTAAACATATAAGTCTGTTGCACATAATGATACCAGGATCTAAAGCAAATTTGCCTAACTCCCATTCGTCATAGTTACTTTGAGACAATTGTTTTAGTTAAGATTTTTGTGCATTTATTTCAGGCATGCATCATGGTTTATCCATGATATTTTTTGCAGACATGCAGAGTGGATTGGGAATGGTAGAGGACCTCTGGAATGGGATTTGTAAAGCCCAGATAGAGCTCTCTCATCCAAATTCTGCCAGTGTAACAGTTCATTTCAGAGCCTAAATGTGATAGTGCTTCATTTGAAGAATACATTATCCAAGTATCAAGTTGAGAAGGGTGTAAAGTGCGATGTAGGGGACAGTCACGAGGAGCAAACCCCCCCAGGAGTGAGATGTGTGATCTTGGCAGGGTATGAAAAGCCACCAAGGGGTTAATCATCCCCCACTCTGTATGAAATGACAACAAGCTCTTGGCAGCTTTCCCCATTCTTTATATAACACTTCCAAGCGCTGAAGCTTGTATCCTCCTAGTAATGCTTTTAATTTGTGCTCTGCTGGGGAGAGGCCAAGATTTAATCGAAATCATTAGAATGTCTTTGCTTGAAGTAGCTGAGGGCTTGTAGTGAGCTGGAGGAGGTTACTTCAGAATAATTAAAAGAAATACATAAGGTCATCATTGGTGTCTGAGCTATTCCAGACAGCGGGTTCAAGGGGGAAAGGTTGAGTTTAATGACAACTCCTCTTAATTTAAGTAGGATGCTTGCACAGCCACATAGTTTTAATAATTAAACTTTGCCATTTTCCCTTCCCACACACCTGCCCAAGTGACTTTGTTTCTAGCTTCATCTCAGTACCGCAAAAATGGGCACAAACCAAAGTCCTGGAGCCAGATTTCTCAGAGATTCAGGGCTTTGGGGGCTCCACCACCTAAATCCAAATATCAATTTCCTTGTTTATCTTTTATCTCTAAAATAGGATTAATTTCAATGTGTCTATAAGCATGCACATGTGTGTGTGAGACAGAATGTGGAGAGTGTATGTGAATATGAGTGTATGTTTATTTACAGCCTCAATTGTAAATCTGCTCTTGAATTTTGACTCCCTTCCTTTCAGTGGGACTGTCAGAACACAGGTGCTGCTGTTTTCAGTGTATATTGGTGTCCACACATGGATTTTAGTCCTGTGTGTACCTCAAAGTCACTGCCATGCTCAGGAAAACAAACTGCTGGGGTAATTTTCAGGCACAATACATGTGCTAATTGCTTAGTGTACATTAGAACATGCAATTTCTTTGCTGGTTGTATATCAGGCAAAAAATACTCAAAGGAAAGTTTAAGAAGGTTCACATTTCTTGCACTGTACAATCTTGTTGTAGAGACAGAGATGGAGTGAACTGGCAAGTGATGAATTTGTGTGAGAAACTGTCTTTTTTGAATGACTTTTTATGCCTACATTTGAATACAGCCTGTTACAGCAGAGTAGGTTCAAATAATGAACTAATAGTGAATGTTAAAGATTTAGGGAATTGTCTGTGAACTTTTGACCCTGGGAATATAAGGAGGTTTGCTTTTCAGGAGAATTAGTCTAGCTGGGCTAATGGGTGCCAATAAGGGCTGTAAGCACTGTGTCAGGGACCAAATCTTTTAATTAACCGCTGAGTGAAAAGTAGTTTGGGAAATGCAATAAGTCAGATTCAGGTCAGATCAAGCAGAATAATATGTGGGCAAAGATGAAATTAACATACTAGGAAATGCAAGCTGAAAATCTCAAAACTTTCCTTATTAGGCTGATAGGAAGTGGGATTTACTTTGATTGCCTCAAGGAACTGTGGCACCTATTTTTTAGTGACTCGTTCTAGCAGGGTTGAGATTGTTCTGGCCAATGACACCTGCAGATGAAGAAGATTACAGTAATTTCACGACTATAAGGTGCACCCTTTTAACTAAAATTTTGATTGAAACCTGGACATGCGCTTTATAATCTGGTGCACCTTATATATGGACAAAGTTCAGAAATTTGCCAACCCGGAAGCGTGACCCGTGAGCCGAGCCGTGAACCGGAGTGTCGGGGCCCGCAGCACAGGGAGGGCGCCTGGGGCTGCGTTTAAAGGCTGTGCCCATCTGTGAAAAATGTTTGCAAATTGAGCAGCTGCCAGTAAACCCCGCGATCGCGCCATTCCGTTACTAATTCGTTACTTTGTTGTGCGCAGATCTTTGCTGCAAAAAAAAAAAGTGCACCTTATAGTCCGGTGCGCCTTATATATGGACAGAGTTTGGAAATTTGCTGACAACACGGAAGTGCACCTTATAGTTGTGAAATTACTGTAATTAAACTGCAGACACACCATGATCCAGCTTTGAAATGAATGTGATGGTGGGACAGGTTGG
This sequence comes from Sialia sialis, assembly GCA_009812075.1. NCBI lineage: Eukaryota > Metazoa > Chordata > Aves > Passeriformes > Turdidae > Sialia > Sialia sialis. The sequence goes on along the minus strand of VRYO01000116.1, from coordinate 2,794,585 downwards.
CTCAGCATTGGTCTCTGCTCCAGTGGATTTGCTCAACTCTGGGATGCCCCACAAAGTTACAACAAGGATTAATGAAATTTCTAGTGAGCTACTGACTCCTGTCTTTCTTGACAAATAGTGGTGTCTCTGAGCTTCTTTGCATTCTCAATTTTTCTGAGTCTACTGTCTGTTGCTTTGACAGTGACATTTTAACCTCTCCTGGAGCAGTTTGTCTTTTTGTCTGTGGTTGTATCTTCCCTGTCACAGCCATGCCATGAAATCACAGAATCGTTCAGGTTGGAAAAGACCTTTGAGATCACCAAGTCCAACCCAGACTGCCAAGGCCACCACTACACCATGGCCCTGGGCACCACCATATCCACACCACTTATAAATCCCCCCAGGGACGGTGAGCTCCACTAATTATTAACACAACATAGATAATTGCATTCTGTATTGTCTTGTAGATGGAAGGATCTCACTTTTAATTATACCTTATTAACAAAATTAGTAGGATCAGAACTACATCTAGAAAGTTAGAAGGTAAACCAGTGCCTGTCAACACATCATTACAGAGTAAGGTTTAAATTATTAACTTAATTCACATCTAATGGGATTTTAATCCCATTCTGATTGTTCTCTCTGCACAGAAAGTATTATTATATAGGAGGACTATGCCTTAAATTTTGGTGTAGAAAGCTTTGAAATTAATGGGAAAGCTCCAAGTAAGAGTAATGGGCTTTGAATTGATCCATTTTGAGTCTTTTCCATCAACACTAAAATTCAGATATGCTTTGAAAACTGTGATTGTGGGTCCCAAATTTCCTAAGTATCATTATCAACAATGGTAATGTGGCATCTGAACTGCTGAATTACTTATTCAAGCCTCCACTTATGTCTCAGTCATCACAAACTACTTAAGTAATTTACTTAATTGGAACCTGCACTAACTTCAGTGTTACACACACTGCAGAGTAGTGAGGGATTCCATAAGATCAGAAACAACTTCCCAAGCCCCATTGCATTTCGTCCTTGCTTTCTGATTGGCTTGAGAGTTGCAAAGGTTAGCTAGGATAATTTTTTTTTTTCTTTGTAATTGTTGCAAGGTGCATTTCTTGCCAAAAAATCAAAGGGCTAAATTCATTTCACTGACTTAAAATCAGTCCTGCTGTCAGCTAGGATACTTGTATAATTGTTCTGTCTCTGTGTTGCTGGGCTGGAACAGTTTCAAACAATCTACCAATCATGAGCAGGGAGGAAAAAAAATCATTAGAAAATCAATTTCTGCTTAATTGAAGATCTTTCTTCCAAATGGGAATGAAGCAAGATTTATAACCTTGGATTCACAGACTGGATAATGATGGCACTTGAGCTTGTCAAGGTTTTTGTTTGGTGGCTGTGGCATGGATAGGATTTGCTTTTCCACCTACTGTGGGTCAGCACAGTGAGCACCCTGTGAGCAAAGGGCTGAGGTATGAACTGGGTGAAGAGGCTGTGTTTGCAAATCCAGGGTGGGAAATAGGCATCGTGCAGGGAGCAACATAACAGTAGAGGGGAATAATTATTAATTTATATATTTATCCTGAGTGCTGTGAGTGGAAATTGCATTGGCTGACTCTTGGAGACACCTCTTTGGCATCTGACTGCTGAGGAAATCCTGTACCCCAGTGTCCTTGGGGTGGTTCATTATCTGCCCCCAGAGCAAAGGTTCACAGAGGTAAACTCCTGTCACTATTCTGTATGAGATCTTTGCCTCTGATTTCAGTAGGATCAGCATTTCACACCATTGGAAAACTTGTAGTCTCATTTTCTTTTGTTGAAAAATGAGCAAATCATGATGTGGTTAAATGGCAGCAGGCAAGAAAAGCATAGGAAAATGAAAAACTGATCAGAAAACTAGATTTGTGATTGTAGATCCTTTCCCCATCCTGGTTTCTCCTGCTGAACTGAGAAAATGCAGCTCCAATCTCATTTAAGTCAAAAATGAGTGGAAGAGAGTCATGGTGTAAATACCAAGCAATAGCTAAAAGTGAATTTACCAAAGTTCAATAAACATAAAAATGATGAATTTAGATGTCATGTAATTAACTCAGAATTACATGAGCAATAACCAAGTAATTACACCTTTAATAATGCATTAAACTTGTCAGGAATACTTAGTCATTCAACTAGAATTTAACAAGATAGCCTATGGCAAGTTACAGTAATTAGATATCACTACTGAAAACATTGACAGTTCCTAATTGATACCTTTTATTATAAAGTTAAATGCCAAACAGTTCTTTTGAGTGTATTAAGGAGTAATATTAGCTGTGTTTAAGACCATACTGCCTACTCTAATAAATTCTATGCAGGTAAAAAAAGAACAAAAAACAAACAAAACAAAACCAAAAACTAGCAACAAACAAAACCCTAAGAAAAAAATCATATATCAGCTAAACCTATCAATCACTTACACAAATGGGGTTCAGGTTCTCACTCCTGTAATTTAAATTACAGCCCAAAAGAGTCTGTTCCCTGGCAGGTCTGCCAGCAGCAAAGGGAAAAGAGAGGTAAAAAAAATAATTTTGTGAATCAGGTAAAGAGAATAATATTTCCATCACTTGAAGGATGCAGGTCTTCATGGGAATGAGGCACCCTGCAGCCTTTGTTGGAGTAGAGCAGGGAAAATAAACTTCAGGATTTTTTGTAAATTAGCTTTAAAAGCAGAACTTGGGCTTACAAAGGACTAAATCAGATTGTTTAGACTACAGGAGAGAGGGTTTTGGAGAAAGAAATGGAATAGAATTGAAACTATGTGTTTACTTGCTGCTTCTAAATGTGGGAGATATTTCTGCTGGTTTTATGTTCTTCAGTCTATGCAGTTGGCAAATAATTAGTTGTCTTTGTATTTTCATTGTAACCATGCCAAAAAGTAAAGTTTGTTCCAGGAGAAACTGGAAGAATAATGCAAAGAGAAAGTAAAATGAATTTTTTTTGTCATTTTTAAATGAAGTTTTTTTCTGAAATAAAAATGTATTGTTTATTTGTATTTTATTTAAAAAAAAAAAAACAAAACACCTTTTTTTTTATTTCCAATTTTCCTATTTACAACAGTAATACATACATTTTTCCTGAATTCATAAAGATTTTTGTTTTTCTAAAGTTCATCTCTAGCAAATTTCTGGAGAGAGAGAAAGTATGCAATATTATTCTGGATATGTACAGGAATTGTTGATGCTTAGTGGACCCATCTGTACTTTAAACCAAACTAAGCAGAGATTGATGGTGTCTGTGGGAAGCAGTAGAGATCAGCTGGAATCATCCCATACATCTTTTGTCATTTCTTTTTTCATCTGTATAATTACAACTCTTATCAAGCTGCACGCTGAGCTATGGCTGATTGTCAATAAGACCTGTCTTGATTGCATTGTATATAAATATTCCATGTCAATCTCTCAGGATGCAATTTCAGGGGCCAAACTGGAAACAAGGTCCTGGCTTTTTTGCTACACTGATAGTCAAATTTGTACCTAAAAGGGAGACTCACAGATACAAAGAGGTTAATTCCCCTGCACCTTAATGCTGCTCCTCTGCTCTGGTCTGTGATGGCTCTGCTGAGCCCTTCTCTCCAGATACATAAGATTATTCATGAAAATGAAAATACTGCATTTATGTTTACATGATCCTCAGCCAGTTGCATGGCAACTGGAATTGTCTTTACTTTTATGCATATTAAAACCACTCAATAGATACCCTTTCAATAATTAATTGGTAACGAATGTAAAGGCTGTAGAATGCTTTATCCAATGTGTTTAGGCTTTATCCAGTGGTTAAACTGGATAAACAAGCTTTGTTTTCCTTGTTAGGACTTCTTTCACAAAAGATGCCATTCACTGTCCTCAAAAATACCAGGCAATAAACAAAACCCAAGAGGAGCTGGGTGACCTGGGCGGTGTCAAGGCCAGCCAAGTGTGTGTGTTTGCAGGGCACAGGAGCGAAACTCTGGGGCAGAGCAGACTGCAAAATCTACACTGTGAGGGAGGCAGCAGCGATTTCCAATCCATTTTCACAACTTCTGATGCTTCTGACACCCACCCAGTGCCTGTCTATCTCTTTGGACTCCCCCAGTGTTCCTCCTCAAAACCATTGACACCAGAACAGAGATGCTGTGGCTTGCAATAGCTCTGCAGGGTTTTCTCTCCTCTCTTCACTGACTGTGACATAAAGGGTTTCCATTGCATGGAGAAAGGGAGCATTTGTAGACTCTATAAATATTTTTCTTGTTCCTTCTTGCTTTTTTCCTGGCCTGTTGCAGAGGAAAAGGAAAAGGTCAACTCAGCTGTGTCTGCATCACATGGAAATTTCACCTCCCAGTCATACCTTTGGACTTCTCTTGATAGAGATTTGGGATTTCAAAAACTGCACTGGCTGTGACTGGAAATCCCTCCTTGTTGGGGATGTGAGCAGGACCTTTTCTAAAAAAAAGACAGAGGCAAGCATCTGGTTTCTGCTTGGTTTTTACACTTGTTTTAACATAAGATGAAGTGAGAGGTTTCTTCACTCTCTGAAAGTCTCTTTCAGCCTCATTTAACAGGACCAGAGCACTGATGGATGCTCGTGCTGTGTAGAAGAGTTGTGCACCTGCTTGTTTGGCCTTGCCACACTCCCTGAGCTCCTCAGTGAGGTCAGGCCCTGCCTTGCTTGACCCCTTGTCTGGAGCACATCTGGAGTCCCCCTTTTTCCCAGTGAGGATCTGCTCATAGATCTGAACATGGGGAGAGCAGACACAGGAGCCCTCGCTGACCCTGTGAGCAGCAGCAGCTTGCACAAAGTATTCAGCTGATGCTTCTTCCTTCCTGTCACCACTAATGTAACACAAGTAGTCAATCCCATTGTTTTCTTTATATATAAATGCCCTCATGTGTGCATGTATATCTGTGTAACACACACAAACCCCTCTGGTGCTATATCAAACATGACTTTGGGGTTTGAGGTTTGTTAGAACGAGGTGTTCCCAGCAGCTGGGATGGGAACCCACCAGCAAATCTGCATCTCTGTTCCTGCAGCCCCTCAGGTGGGGGCACAGTTACCATGGCTGCAGGATGCAGTCATGGCAAGTCATATAAATGAAGGACACTATTGATTGTTCCTTTTTGCACACACCATTACATGCACATACTTCTGAAAATAAGGCTCGGGGCATAATTGGCTGCCAATGGAGCTTCACCAAGTTGGCTGCATACATTTGGTTTCCCTTATTTTTACATTTTAGAGAGCTGTTCATGCTGATTCACAGAACCTGTCCTTAGCATTTTGAGTTTCCTCCTGGATATTTCTGCACAGCTCTTGTGTTATATACCTAAAACAGATGATGTGATCAGGCTCTTAGATATGCTGGCTGTGCTCTGCTTTATCTCTGTAAAGCAAGGAATCGGGTGTTCCCCAAAAGTTTATTCACAGAAACAAAAGCACAGGAATTTCTTCAAAGTTTGAGACAAGATATGTGTGGAGGCAAGTTTGACAAAGTAGTTAATGAGTTTGCTGGGGGAAAAGTGCAGCTCCTCTTTTGGAAGCCAAAGATCACACAGCATATCGAGGACTCCAGTGTTAGTCCTGAGGGAGGGCACTGCCCATCAACGTGAGCAGCCTTGAGCACAGAGGCACCTGCATTGTTCCACTTGTCCCAGGCTGCTAGCTGATGAAGTGACAATGATAATTTGCCAGCCAGTGCTGGATTACAGAGCCACTGCAGCCCATTAACACTTCCTCACAATCCTGTGTGGCTCTGCTTTGCTGAACCTGAAAGGCGTTAGAGTGAGGACTCAAAAAGCTGAAGCCCATAGGAAGTCACGAGTGTTCCTGGAGGCTTTCAGATATTTTTTTGAGCCAGTTTGAGGCTGGGAGACACATGCCTAAAGGATTTTGTGCGTGAAAGCTCAGCACGTTGCGTATGGGCTTTACTGAGGGCAGAATTCTGGGCTGCTGCAGGAGTGACCTGCTCATCTTCCCTGATGTAGAGAGGAGAAGGGGTACAGTGAGGATGGGAGTGATCCAAAGGAGTTAAGAGGTAATGGGGGACAGAATGTTGAAATTAAGATATTCTTCAAGTTCTATCATTGCAGTCAAGAAAATGGTTCATAGAAGAGTTTCTCTAGAGCTACAAAAGTTAGTCCATAATTTCTGTCATATATTACCTGTATTCTAGCTGCTGCATGAATTATCCTTTAATGATGTGCACTGTATAATAACCTAGATAGATAGATACACCTTAACTATTATCTTTTCCAAATGGTGCAGGAGCACTGGACCGGTGCATTACACCACAGCTGAAGCAATCAGGCTGGAGATGTTTAGTCTGGAAAGGTCCAGAGAATATATTTCCCATACCACCTACTCACCACAAAATGTTTCCAGTGACTTACTTAAGACATAATTAACAAGATCAAAAGGCTGTACTACACTAGGGGGAAAGAGCAGGAGAAGTCAAAGTCATCAACAATGTCCTAAAGCCTGGGACTTGCTGGTAGTAACTTGCTGAAATTCCCAGGAAATCCTGGGATGCTGGTAGTGCAAGGAAAAAAATCTTGAGTGGTTGCTATCAGCAGGGCTTTTTATCAGGAGGAAAGCTCTGTCCTTAATCCAAGATCTCGTGATAAGCTGAGCTCAGTGCACACAGGTAAGATATCCGAATGAGTGGCTCTAATGTTACTGTGGGTCCTGATTTGCCTGTCTTGGTGTTCTGTTCTAGTTAGTGATCAGGGGAAAGCAGTAAAAATTCTCAGTCAAGTTTCCCCCTTTTGTGGTATTTGCAGCAAAGTTGTGGAAGACTTGAAAAATGGGATTAACCCAAAGTAAAGATGAGGTAGGCATGCTGTGAAAAGATTTAAAGTAGCATATTTATTATTTTCTGATTGAAAATAGTAACATTTTGTGATAGGATGAGAGAAGTGAAGATGGCCTGGCTGCTTTATAGCTGTGTGAGTACACAGTCTGTACAGAAATCCCTGCTTTGGATAGCAATGGGAGTTTTCAGTGTCCACCAAAATCTAAATTTCAGTCTTTGTTTTATTAAAGCCCTGACTCAGCAGATCCCTTCAGCATTGATTTGCTTTCAATTACATTATGCACAAACTGGCTTAAATGCTTTGGACTCCCCAGTTTGATTCCAAGTGAGATAGAAAATGGCAAAATTTAGAACATGGAACCAATAGGTGCCCTAATCCCCTGATGTCTTTGGTGCCAAGTTGTGTTTCAAATCTGGCCCATGTGCAAAATATCCTCTTCCCTTTTTATAGTTCATTAAGTCAGGGGTGTTTTTGACAAAAAACAGCAAAATATCCTGGAATTACCTAACGTGCTTGCAAGGGATTGTCCAATGGTTTGTGCAGCGTTCCCATGCAGGAGTTATATAAAAATGTTCTGTTGCTATGTGAACTGGAGGTTTGTTTTGATGTAGCATCAATACCCAGGAGGGGAGAAAGGGGTGGGGGGAAGGAAGAGAAGGGAAGACACTGGCGTGGTGCCAATCTCTGGAGTTTTTTGTCATGATAAATGGCTCACAAGGAGTCAGCATGACCCGCCAAGTAAACCCAAATGCTCTCAAAGAGCCGTGGGCTTCAGATACTGCTGACAGGCAAGTACTCCTTATCAGCCTTTTTGTTTAAACACACAGGCAGAGCAGCACATGTAGGAGATGTGCAGCAGCCAGGGAGAGCCAGGCCAGCAGAAGGACTGCACTGGCAGATAATGTCCACCCAGATGTCCACAGCTGATTTCCACCCTCTTGGACTTCTGCAGAAGCTTTGCATTTCCCCTCAGCTCCAGGCACAGGTCACAGGAGACCCCCTTGCTGCTGCTGCCTGTGGTGGATGAGTTGTGGAGGAGCAAAGGTTTCTTTGGTTTCTGAAGGGAGGAATTCACATTCAGAACTGTTGACTGAGACAGGGGGCCCATGTTTCTGTTGTACCTGCATCAGAGGCAGAGCTCCTCTGCACTTGGGTTGGTTTCTGCTTTGTCCTGCTTTTTGGTTTTTCGTGTATTTGGCTCAAGGGAAAGGTTTGGCATGTACAGCTTTGAAAACGGATTAATATGTATTTCTGATTTTTTTTTTCTCCTTATCCACTCTCTCCTAGAAAATGTCAATTTGTTCTGATGGGCAGGTCAAGGCATGAGCTCAGTGGTGGTTTGGGGAATGCTTGTGCACTACTTAGATCTCCTGCCTGATTGTATGGAAATCTGTCATGTAAATGCAGCAGTGCATCAAGCAGCCCTTTGCTAACAGAGAATGTTACACACTCAATTTACACTTGCAGGAAACAACTACAAGGACAACCAAAAGTATAATTAATGTGAAAGAAGTATTCCCTGGCAGAACAGTCTTAGGGAATTGATGAATCTGAAGAAAGCTACTTTTCTCTAGTTACTCTCAGAGGGAATTTCAAAGCAATGGACAATGTTCATGAGAGTATTCAAACATAAGACAACACATTTGAAAGGTCCTACCCTTAGCTGAAAGTGAACCATTCAAATCCTCTAAACCTAAGGAGAATGAAACAAGAAAGATTGAGAAATTAAAAATGTCAACCAGACACAAAAGATAAAGGGATTGAATCATGATTCTTCCACTGTTTGGGTGAGTGTAATCACCTCTCCCTTATCCACTTTGCTGTGTATACAAAGGACAGGCGATGGGGGAAATAGCAAGGACATTATGAAGCATAAGTAGTCACAGGACATTTGAAAATACGAAGTATTTCAATAGTAGCAACTGTGAGCAGAGTGGATTGGATAGGTGCTTTGGTGAATGGCTGAGTTAAACATTCTGCAAGGCCGGAGCAGTGCAGACAGAGCAGCAGCAAGATGGAGAGAGCTGGCAGGACACATCCTTAGGGGAGTGAGGGCAGCAGGAAAAACTCTTGGAACAAGCTGTGCCTCGTATCCCTGAGACAGAGCCCTGAAGCTGTGGGGAGCAGTGCTATGTGGGCTGCAGGAGTGGTGCAGCTACACCAGCTCTGTGCTGGGATGGATCGCTCAGAGAGCCACTGGGGCTCATCAGCACAGGCTGGGGAGGCTTCTCCTTCTCCTTCTCCTTCTCCTTCTCCTTCTCCTTCTCCTTCTCCTTCTCCTTCTCCTTCTCCTTCTCCTTCTCCTTCTCCTTCTCCTTCTCCTTCTCCTTCTCCTTCTCCTCCCTTCTCCAGCTGCAGTGAGCTTTGGCAGAGTCACTGAGGGGTTGTCTGCTGTTTTTTTGCTTTAAGGTGTTGATGGGTCTTCAGTGCTTGACCATAAACACGTGATCAGGCCGAGTCCTGTGTGGTTCCCATAAGGCACATGGAGTTAATGCATAATACCTTATGGTGAGAACAATGCAGACACGAGAGTTAATGCTTGCAGTCTGTACCTGGTTTTTGACTTGACTGACTTTGTTGTGACACTTTATTTATTGCTTTGTGCATCTGCAAAATGAGGAGAGGTGGCAGCAGGTATCCCCTTTCTGCACGATTGGAGAGAAATGGGAAAGAGATATGGAAAAGGACAGTCTACGAAACTGGTAGACATGAGTGGGTGAGGCTTCCAGGGATGAGGAGGTTGTTTATCTGATGGGGAACCCATTGCTTCCTCTCTACTTAATTATTGTTGCCATCAATGTGAAGACCCAACAGCTGAAATACATATTTGATTTTGTGAGTGGGACTTAAGTAGACAGAAAATCAAATTGGAGCCAAGAACTAGCCTGAAGGCAGGCACATCCTAATGCAAAAAAAAATTTTAAAGGGATTTGAGCATTCCCTGTGGCACAGCTTCCTTGTCCCGCTGCTGCTGATGCAGCATGGACTGGTTTCGCCCAATTTCCAGGAGACCAAAGAAATAAAATACTGTTCTGTCAAAACCAAAGTGCCTCTGGGCAGCAGATGAGGAGGGTTTGGAGCTCTCTATCTTTTATTGTTTTTTGGTTTTTTTCCCTTTTCTATCCTGCATTTGCTCTTTAAGAAATTGTCATTGAGGGGGGAGAAGACAAACAAAAGTTGACTTTTGTTAAGCGGTGGAGACTTGGCAGTTGTGTGGAGGTCATGGTGCTCAGTCAGTGTCAGCCTCCATTCCCCAGAGTTGTATCCTGTAATGTATTTATTTATCATTACAGACGGCCAAAATTTTTTTTTTCCCCTTTCAGTTTGTTCTGTCCAAGGCCGCAGGGTTCCGACAGAGATCAACAGCATTCCCGCAGTGATGAAGCAGCTCGTCAAAAGCTGAATTAGATGTTAAATCTTTCTGAAGTGGGGAGGAGGAGGAAGGAGGGGAATCACATTGTGCTAAGAATTTATCATGTGTTGTTTCCTGTGAGATAATGTATAGGAGAAGATTTGTTATGGTGCAAGTTTCAAACTGCTGTTTCAGGGCTACAGTGTCTGCCAAGCTTATGATGTATTTGATCTTTTCTGAAAGTCCTTCTTTTCCTTTGCTACCTTTTAAGCTGACTGTCTTCCAGGTAGGTAAACACTTAAAATGCTCTGTCTACTGAAACACGTACAGCAAGCACCAGAATTTGCATGGATAAGAGGAATAAGCAGGAATAAGCTAGATTAGACTGTGAGGCCCAGTGGGGCTCCAGCTCTGGACAGAAGGTTGGGTGCTCGAGTCACCCTGAGCTTGGCAGGTGGATGAGTTAGACAAGCTGTGCAGAGATGCCTTCTTGTAAAAAACTATGAGTTTTGGTACAGATCCTGAGCAAAGCAAGGCCTTGATTTGCCAAGGTGCTGCCAAGTGTGCCCAGCATTACTTAAAGTCCAAAGAGGCAACAGCCTGGTGGTGCTTCTGAAAACATTTATTGAACCATTCTGCATCAGTGACCATCTCTTACAGTGCAGGTCTCTTTCATGAGCCTGTGCAGCTGGTGGAAATACTCTTTATGTTCTTTCTTTCTTTCTTCATGCTCCTTTTATCCTCAGATGGACAGAGGGCTGAGCCTCATTTATGTTTTCTGATATAACAGTATTTGCTGCCTGGAGTTGTTGAAAGGGCAGTTTGTGTCCCTTATTAATGGACTCTAAAATGCCCCTTTTTAAATCTAAATTGAGAGGAGCAAAGTGTCCAAAAGATTTTTCTCTCTGAATACGTACTCTGGTGCAAGAACATTTGAGGTAAAATATCTTTGCTCCAATTCCTCAACAAAATGTCAAGTGCAATGAAAGATGAACGAGCAATCCTGAAGTTTACTCAATTTTGTATTGTTCCCGGTATCTAGGTCAAGATATTTCTGGTTTGTTTGAATCAGAGTTTCTACAGGTCTTAAATAACACTGTTAATATTATGAGTGGTTTAGTTATCAGGCAGGAAGGAAGCTTATTGATCAGCAGGAAAAGCACAGTGTGCATATGAGCCATCTCTTCCTGCCTGGCTTTAATGAATCTGAAATCCAGCATGGGACAAGGGAAGTCCCTTGTGCTGAGGGGTGTGGGGAGGAAGCTTGTACCTCAGCTGCTTGCCTTGTCTTCACCAGAAACACCTGAATTACCTTTAATGAATCTTTTCCATAAAGCAATCATGAAAGTATGGTCTGTGCTTTGCTTACGAAGGAATGAGGTACAGGGGAAGTCAAAAATTCACCCAGTGTTGGATGAATTTAGGCTCTGACTTTGAGTTTGTACTATCAGAGAGTTGGTTTGGTCTCTGGGCTGGGTGAATGTGCTTGTCAGAAGCTGGTTCCCTCCTGAATATAAACACATGACTGGTTTAAGCCACTAGGCTCAGAAAACACAAGCAGATACGAAAAGTGTCAAGGGTGAACAATATTTTGTCACAGCAAGCCCTAACTTCATCCAGCAGCTCAAGTTGCTCAATTTCAGTAGAAGGACTTGGAGAGAAAATCCAGGAGAAAACAAAACCAAACACAAACAAACAAAAAAACCCAACGAACAAACAAACAAAAATGTTCTGACTTTCCTAGGCTGACCTAAAAGGAGCTTTAGTCCATCCTTGCTTTTGGAGGTTTGTGATGTTGCCAGAGAAGTTCAGGGTAACTTGCCTTTGCTCAAAGCAGAAAGGTACATAAGTGGGGATGTCCTCTTTCTTAAGAATGGCTGCCACCTTTCACATTATATTATTTAGAGAAAATAGGGCAGTAGCAGGAATCCCTGAGTGTACATCATCATCATGAGATGAAAGAAGATCATGGTGATTCCACTGCCCATTCACTCAATGAAACTTGAACCCTTCCTTTGAAAAGCAAGGCTTTGACAGGTGGAGAGGTGAAGAGCAAGCAGGCAGGGAATTGCAGCATCATTCTGGGATATGGGAAATATTAATTTGAAGCCCTCTGGTTGAGAAGTGGAATTTCTGTGAGCATACAGGAGCTGCTCTCAGGAACTGAGTGAAGCAGCAGTGGCATTTCTGTGGTGTGGTTTGGCCCCAGCAGTGGGCTCTGGGAGGAGCACAGCCCACCTGGGAGTGCTGGGTGCTCACCTGCAGCTCCTGTAGAGCACTGAGGGAGATGAACTCGTGCTTTGTGGAGTCCAAGCAGGGCTGGGCTGAGCTTGGTGTGCAGCCCAGCTCCAGTGGGGACATGCCCTGAGCTGCTCAGGGAGCACTGCTGGTGGAAACAGGGATGCATAAAGGGTTGGGGATGGGAACATTGCCTGTTCCAGTGAAGGCAGCCACAGGACAGGTTGTGCAAAGTGGCTGAGCTGCTCTGGCAGTTCACTCCTCCAAGAGAGAGAAGTGTCTCTGTAGCACCCAGCTTTGGCAGAGCTCTGCTGAGCCAGCTCAGCACACTGAGGGCAGCAGTGGGGAACAAGCAGAACAAGCATCTCAAGGGACTTCATCCTGCCAGGTGTTTGCAGAGGGTCACAATGAAACAAAAAAATGAATCCCTCTCCACCAAGCAGTTTTATTTACCATGTGTTCCTCTTTGCAGTTTCTGAAGGATCTGGAAGAAATTACAAGAGTGACAGTTGTGAGAGGGACGTACTCCAGATTGGAGGGGTTGGTTTGTGCTTTGTAACCACATTGCCTCTTCCTAGCAAAATGGATGTGCTGGTGTATTCCTGGATTTCTTGAGCTCTCATGCTCACTCTGGTACATGTGTAGAAAGGGAATAATGAGCATCATACAGGAAATAGCAGTTTAGGGGGTTTGTAGTTATAGTTGTTTGTTTTGGTTTTTACAGATCTGTGTTTCAGGCTGGAAAATGCCTCTGTAGCCCACTTGGATAGGAGTGTTTTGTTGCTTTTCCTGGTTCTTTATTTGTTCCATATTCCCTTCTGTTGTGTCAAGCTGCCCAGCTTTTGGGGAGGATCTGGTCCTGCCTGTGGCACTGCAGGTCACACAGCAAAGCCTCCCAGTAAAGGAGTGCAACTGTCACAAGAATGCACAGAGAAGAAATCCAATAGAAAAGTGACATGATAAAAGATCAGCTGTGTTCAACAAGGATGTTTTCTGTGTATCACACCCAAACATAGTGTATTTCATAATACAGCAGAGCACACTTCATCCGAATCCCAGGGAAGAAGCAGACCTGCTAAAAAAATAACATTTTGGTGCCAGGGAAATGATGCATTTAATAGATCTCCACTGTATTTTGTAGAGAGATTTCCATCTACATTGAGCCTTGGCTGAAATGCGATGGCAGCATGTTGTAGGAGCCAGTTCCTCCTCAGGGCTTCCTGCTACACAGTGGAGCTGTAAAGGGTGTTACAGAAGTGGCAAGTGTCAGAAGGCAGCAGGATGTCATTGCAGCTGGGAGGTGCTTTTGATTAACTGGCCTGTTCCAATGCCGAGCTGTCCAGGAGAAAATCTGGTCAGGTGGCTTTTCAGGTGCTTGGAGGGGAGGAAGTTTGACTGTGCTCTACATGCCTTGTTGCACGGGATCCTGACCCTGATCCTTGTCCAAATCTGCTCTGGCCAGAGCAGAGCCTCGGGGATGGAGTTCTTTTTCCTGCATTCAAGCAGCTGCTGATGGGATGCAGCTCTTGCTGAGAGGCAGGATGGATGGAAGGGACAGGCTGGTTGGTCTTCCTTCAACTTGCCTCCTACTGGCAATTCCTGTCCAAGAGAAACCTCAGCTCAATGTACTGAACAGAAACCTTTCCAAAAGTTGCCAGCTTTGTGTGAAAAAACATGGATGTGGTGTTCTGGTTTTGCATAGAGGGTTTGAAAAGCATCACCCACAGCATGTCAGGGCGACAACTGTTTGAAACCTGTTGGGCACTCCCTTTCTGCAGCATTCAGAAGAGTAAAGAGCTCTTCCTCTGTCACTTTGGAAGGGGTGTTTCTCTAGGAGAACTGAGACTGGCTCTGAAGAGACCAAGCTGTCACTGAAAGATTTGTGCATTATGCCTACATGGGGAGAAAAGCCAATTTTACAAAGATGTGTCTCACTCCTCTGTCCCTGCCTTCCCACACGTACCTGTCCCCACTCCAGAAGGAGACTGAAAGGAAATAGATGCTGAGTGGGACAGTGGATGGTGCTCTTGGCTGATGCCAGCAGCAGGACACAACCTGGTCTGCAGGGACCACCTACCTTGTGGTAGAAAATCCCAATGGATTCATTTTAATTTAGGCTTCAAAGCCAACAGGCTGGTGTTCTCTTACACACTGTACTCTTTGAGTGATAATTTTACTCTTTTCTGACCATGAAAAGAGGAGCAGGTTGGATGGAATACTTCACAGTGTATGAGTGGGAGAAATCCCTGTGCCAGGGGTGGCTGGGGGCAGGTGCAGTGTGAGGAGGGAGCACTGGGCAGGGTGGATGCTCTCTGAGCCCAGGGGGTGATGAGGGGGAGTTTCCACCCCCAGCAGTCACCACTGGTGCTGCAGGACCTGCCTTGTGTCTGCAGCCTTGTGGGGGAGGCTAAAATAGATTCTTGGCATCAAGTCTTGGATCTTGGAAGCTCTTTGCTTAATAGATTGCTCTGTCTCCCTAGTGATACTGCTGCAGCTGCAAGCCACAGAGGCATTTTGGCTGAAGTCCTCTTGGTTTAAAGGAAAGAATACTGGATAGATCTGCTCGGCAGCAGCATGACTGAATGCTCTTTCCACCCTGGCCTGGGAGAGTCCCAACTCTGCTGACCTGAGGGACACATCTCTTCATGTCCCAGGCTCTGGAGATGAGAGAAACAGTGTCAGACAAAGTTGTTGGTTTATATAGAAAGATTTGAGGTCTCTGCCCAAGAGGCTTTTTTGTGCCTTTTTTTCCTTTTGAAAGTTACTAAGTTTATTTTTGTCTGTGTGAGTTGGCCTGATTTTTTTTTAAATATATGGTAAAGGTGGCTAGAGTCCTGCATAGACACTTTTTTATATTTCATATAAACCTAAACAAATACATTAAATAAAGGTTCTTTCACCTCCAGCTTGATGGTTCAAATCCAATCGTGCTTGGGAACAGAAATGTTCAAGCAGTAAAAATAAAACATCTCCTGATTTATGAATAGAAGTGTCAAGCTTTGACTTGCTGTGATTACTGGCATCACATTATTTGTGAACATTCAGACAACTGCCAGAAATCCATGAAACACATTTGTGAATCCCAGAAGTTTCATAAACTTCAGCCTGAGCGGTGATTTGCTTTCTGGTGGATAAGTGGGCTGGCTGGAGTTGTATAACGAGGCCAGCTAGCTAATGCCCAGGTCTCTCAGTAGTAACAGTGAGAGCAAACCTCTTGTTCCTGTCACACAGCAGAGGGTGGAAATTCTGCTCCAGTTTACACCAGACAATTGCCATTTGCTCTGGGGAGATGTTCTTACTGGTTTGAGGAAGCCAAGGAAGAGGGGATACAACCTGACTTTCAAACCTTACATTGGTGGGCCAGCTGTTGGAGAAAAAAAAACCCTCAGTTATTTGCTCTAAGGCTGAATTGTTCTGTTGGAGAAAGCTGTAGAGAACAGGAGGTGGTGGGAAATGGGGCTGGGGCTCAGGGCTCTGTGCAAGGCACAGCACATCACCCCTCTCTATATTTGTACCAGCATTCAAGTGCCTTAAAAAGCATGGGAATTTGTCAAATCCAGATGGATTTCACCCTGGGAGAAGAGATGCCACAACTAAAGCCTAAATTCAGGGCACAGCTGTGCCAAGGTGACTCTCTCCCCAGCAGCCCCTGCCACACTCCTGTTTGCTGGGCATTCAAAAGTAATGAGTGAATTCCATGGGAATCCTGGCTCCAAGAAATGGCAAGATGTGGCCCAAAGTATTGCAGAGCTACTCTGGGACTAATTGTACATGATATTTTAAACAGTTTTTAAGTGTTCTTTTTCTTTATATGAGTCTTTACATTCTCCCACTGCTTTCTCTCCATCTGCAGAAAGTAAAATTTAGAAAAGGTTATTGCAGCAGCTTTGTCACAATATATGGTACCTGCTTGGGGAAGTGACAGGTTAGTGACAACATGGCACAGTTGGCTTCTGCTGCTGCTCTGCATATGTGAGACTTTAAAACATTATTTGCAGTTTCTGTTGGTATTATAAATAATAGATCAGGTCCACAATTTATTTGCTGGAAGTTCCAGCAGTGTAATTAACAGACTGTAGTCATTAGGTTTTGGAGAGAGGGTGACATATCAATTTTTAACTGTTTTTCCACTTAGAAACACATCCAAGTAGTGCTGCCTCCAGAGGGATCTGCACATGGATGGATGCACTTTGTGCATGCCATTTTCTATACATTCTCACTTTGCTTTCCAAGTATTAACATGTGTAAATCCCTTTGGCATGTGCAGATACGTGCAAGTGGGCTGTGCATCCATAGCATTTATTTGCATATGGGATAAATCATATGTGGAATTGTGTGCACTGAGTTACACTTGCACTGAAGCCCTTGGAGTGTTTGACCTTACAAAATATCTCTTCAAACCTGCAACTCAGCAATTCGGTTCCTTTTGCCTCAAAAATAAAGGCAGGATGACTTTGTGGAGGAATCACGATGTTAGTTTAAGAAATAAACGTTTTGAAGTGTACTGCTCAGCTGCCTTCTCTTTAATAGAGTACCATGAAAACCACAGAGGTGGAGAATCCAGTCTTGGTGGACAAGCACAGGTGTAGCTCAGTGGTGCAGGTGTTGAGCTGGCACCCAGCTGAGTTCGGGTAATCACTATGGGGGAGATTGTTCTTTCTACCCACACAAACAGTCCTGTGGCTGCAGCACAACACCACAAGCTCTTTGCTGCTCTAGCTCTCCTCTGCTCAGCAGACTTGTCCAACAAGTGGATTGGGCTCTCAGGGTTGTAAAACAAGAGGGAGACTGCAGTGCTGTGGTGCCCATTCCCCACAGAAATGCAGGGTACGGCCCACGGGGGTGAATCTCAGAGATGATCCAGCTCCAGAATTATCATTAGCTACTGGAAATATTAATGCATGCATTCAAGTTTTGAGGGTGGTTGAAATAGAGAAAAAACGTTTTGAGAACTGCTTTTCCTTTACATTTCAGGAGGAATTCTAATGATTTTGTTCAGTAGCTCCTAACTTCTGTCAGTAGTTCTATTCTTCGTAGATGGACGTAAAGATGATAATATCCGAGATAATCTCCTTGAAATGCCAGCTCAAAAAACCTAAAAAATTTTACTGGGGATGCTGATGAGAATCTTTTGGCAAACTGTGGGTTTTCTACCTCTAAACACCTACCAATGATTACTTAAATGATTATTTTTAATAACTAAATGAGAGTACTCCTGACTTCCCCCATGAAGGCAGTCTTGCCTATATGGATTTTTTTCTTTTGGAGAAATCAAATGTTTCATTCTGTGTCTTATAGAGGCTCTAATTCAGGTTTCCTACTGTTATATCACTTTATTTAAGGACAGTGCAGGAGGCAGGAATCTGAACTGAGTGCCTGATGCTTAAGAAGGTGAATAATGACTTGGAGAAGACCTTGTGCGTATCTTTTGATCTTTGGGCTTCAGACACCCCTTCACCCATAATTAACTCATGTGTTGACTGATCACCTGAGTGATCAAGGGAGACTCAGCATGTCAGTGGGAACCAGGGAACTATTACTCTATGGCAAAACAGCAATCAAGCCAGCTCGTGTGTGATACAAATCAGATACCTACAAGAACAAGTCCTGTAATGGCAAGCTGTACTGGAGATGGATGATATCCTAAATCATTATCTTCGATAGCATCAATTATGTTTACAGGGTAAGCCCATGCTATCTTCATGGCAAGCCCTGCATCCAGATAGCAGCAGCAGCAACAACAGAAATTAAAATTACAGCATGAATTTCGGGAGGGGCAGTGCACTATGCACGACTGGCTAATAAATCAAGACCTTCTGTGGATTAGATGGAGGGGAATGGGAATGGTTATCATGCTGTTGTATAAAATGCACAGCTTAGGCTCTGTAGATCATTTAAAATATATATGAATTTGAAATCAGCCAAAAGATATGTCAGGCATTTTTCTTCTTAGAATGATGGCATGTTTTTAAAGCCTAAGTGCTTTTCAGTACTAATTTTAGAAGGTTTTGCATTCAAATGAAACATCTACTCTACGTGTGAAGCCCTTCCACACACTGCCTGTAAAAGTGGAGGGAATCACTGGATTTATAGGTTCTTTTGCACATTCTGTCAAAGTCAGTTCTGCCTAATGGAACCCATGGAGCAGGAAAGGCTTTCTTTGCACAACTTTCCATGAAACAGATAATGTTTGCTGCCTGACACGTTGCAATGCCTAAACAAAGACCCAAAATCAGTTTGTGTTAAAAGAAGGAACCTCAGCTGGGAAGGGATTAAGTTAATAACATTTTCTGTAATGTCTTTATCAGCATTTCTGTGGCCAGTTTGTGACAATAAACAGTAAAAAAAAAAGCTCATGCTGGAGATGGAAGTAAATTTCAGGCTGATATGAGTGATGTAGCTCATAACCAGTTATAATTAGAAGGGAGGCTTCTCACAGCACTGCTCCTCTATAAATCACAGCAGATATTACCCCAACTTGTACAACAACTATGAAATATGCTGGGAAATTTGAAACTCGTGAAAAATAGGTTCTTTTGTTGCAATTTCATTCTCAGAAAAGCTCTCATTTGATACAAGCTTGTGCCTTTTTTTGACTGGTTTCTTTAAGGTAACCAGCCTCAATTTCCTAGAAAACTGTTAAAATTTAAATTTAGTAAAGTCTTTTTTTTTTTTTTTTTTTTTTTGTAGTCACAGTTTGTGCAAGATGTAAGCATTGCACGTTTTGCTACACAGAGTCCTTACTTGGAAGAGTCTATCAAAGAAACTCAAGCAAAACTTTTCTATAGCAGAAGCTTCTTATCAAGCCCAATTTTACACTAAAGAAGTCAGAAATATAGGTTGATAGCTAATAGATGTGTATTTTCCTCTTCTTTTCGGACAGATTCAGCTTTGACCTGACCAGGTGCCCACCTGATTTATCCCAGCTGTGACCATGGAAAGTCCACAGGGAAAGCAACCCTAGGGAAGAAGGTCTTGCTGGCTGGATGCCTAAAAATAAAAATCAAGTAAGATTCCTCAAGTTTTTCTCTTGTACTAAGGTCTAAGTCTTTTTCCTATGATATTTTAAGAGAAAATGGATGAGTTATTTTAGAAATGTGCTCTCTGAAAACCTGTGAACCATTCAGGGCTGTTGGCACAGTAGGGCTGTAGCTGCTTCTATTGTTCTAATTTAAAGCTGTAATTACAAATAAAAACATCATTATATCCCTCAGCTACCTTAATTGATTCACAGGAGCAAAGCATGGTAAGAACTTCCATATGGGCAAGAGCTTAGGGCCATTTTAACACCCTTATTTTGGCATGGCCTGGATTTGTTCTTGTGTGGAAGAATGTCACAGGAATTGGGGAGAAACCCTCACTCTTCTTCTGTCTGACCTGATTTCTTGGGCTCCAGGGACTGCACAGGACTCTTGGGCAGCAGAGGGTCCCTGACTTGGCGTCCCAGGTGTCAGAGCTGCCTGGAGAAGCCACCTGTACATGCAGGTGTCCCTGGTGTGTGTGCTAGTTGTGTGAAAAGGGTTTAGACTGTGAGTGGCTGTGACAAGAGTGAGATGTCATTGCTCAAGTGAACATACTCTGTCAGGCTGGGTTCAGACACGTGGGACATGCTCAGCTGCCTCAAAAATAAATCAGCATTTATAAAGAATTAAACACAACTCTTGCTTATTAGGTGAAATTATCAATTGTTTTGTCTTCCAGAGGTAAACAAAGAGCTGAGGGAGTCTCAATCTCTCAATCTTGTGACCTTATGGTCACTGTCCAAAATACCAGCAGTGACGTTCCACACTGCAGAACTAAGGAGAAGAAAAGCAGATACTCAGCAGGGTTAGCCCAGTGCCTTTCCAAGTAATCCCTTATTTTTACAAAACATTTCCATATGGGAAACTTTATCACTGAGCAGATGCACTGAGAACAGTGTGGTCAGTGTTTTGTGTAGATGCTGATACGGGCTGTTGAATAGCCAGAACAGTTGAGAGGCTTCAGCAGAGCTGCTCTGCATGTCTAAATGTAAAACTGATGCCTGGGGCTGGAAATTGATCTGTAACATTAAACTCCAACCACAGAATGGGCATCACCATGTGGAAGGGAAGCAGATAACTGGTATTAGCTCATCTGGTAAAGATGAGTAGCTGGACAGGGTCTGAGGAATTCCTGCAGATATGAAACCCTTACCCTGAACTTCGTGGAAAATTGGTTCAAAACACGAATTTGTAGCAGATACTTATTTATATAATGTGCCTGAGATGTTGCCTGAATCTAAATCCTTTTTTGCAGGGCAGATTTGAGATCTGGCTCTCCACTGACCATGCAGGACAGTCTGTCTGCAGTTCACTAATCCTAGAAAGCAGACAGACAGACTCTTAAGAAAAAAAACCTTCATTTTTTCCATCTCCTTACCCTTCCTTTTTACTTTCTTTCTCCCTTTCCCTTTCCCTTTCTCTCTTTTTCTTTTTTTTAAGGGAAAATTTGTTGCAATAATACAAATCCATCATGCCCTCCCCAGTCACAGCTGAGTGACACTACATCAGCAGCAGAATATGTACAAATTAAACTGTAACAACGCACCAAGGAGAGGCACAGCAATATCATAAAAATTATCCACAGTGCAATATGACTAATGTTGTGTGAAATGCATTCATTGGCCAAATGATGTCTAGGTGTTTCTTAAGGAGTTATGCTGATGGAGATAATGGTTATAGAACAGAGATAAAGGAAGGAAAGGCGAGTGAAAGACAAAAGGTTGCAGCAAGGGCAGCCTGGCTGGGGAGGATGCTCAGGCAGGTGAGATGGGACAGGAAAGCTGAGCTGCTCTGGAATGCAGGAGGATGTGAGAAGAACTCAGTGGCACCTTTCCTCCTCGCATGTCTGATGTGGAGGTGTGCTGCTGGTTCAGGCACACACACACATTCTTGTGCTCTTTCTCACTTCCTTTTATGTGGACTTTTTGCAAACATTTATCTAGAAACACGAGCTGTGTATCTGTTAAATATTTTCTAGCTCTGTTGCTTATAGAAATTTTTCCCTTTCTAGATACAAAAAAAGAAACCCTACAAATCCAAAGAGAAGGTACTGATTTTATTAGCATGTCCAAAACCAAGAAATTAACTCAGTCATGGCCAAAGGATGGCTGGAGTAAACACATCATTAGGGTGCACTCAGAAGTTGTCATCTCATTTCTTAACCTGAGAATCTTAGTTTTGCCTGAATAAGAAACTTGGCTATTAGCAAGTCAATGTGATTTTCCTTTTTGTTAAACATACATTTAGAAAAAAATCTGTCCAGTGACCCATTGTGCCATCATGCTTATCCAGAGATGTTTATCTAGACATCAACATTCTGTTTTCAAAGGAACTTAGGGATTACTTAAGTAAATCTTATTTTACATCTGAATTGCATTTTCCAAACATCTCAGGTGAGCCCCTACCTCACTGAGTGTCTCTTAAAAACCTAAGTGCTTTTTAGAATCAGCAAACTGGTCAGCAAAATGGACTTGCCTCAAATGAAGTCAATCTCTGCGCAGTTAGTTGCTGGAGTTCAGGGCCTGATGCAGTCACAGCCTCTCAAGTTACTAGAAAAATAGAATATTTTCATATTATTCCTGATAATTTGTTACCTGGTTGGTTACAAAGAGAGAGCCTAGGCCAAAATCATGCAGCAATTGTTTCTGGTGTGTGGGAGCCTTGTTAGCCAGGGGTTTTTTTCTCATTTATTGATATGTACAAGGATGGGAGGTAGACCCAGCCAAAAATGCTGGGATCCAACTATTTTCAAAGTCCTAAGATATCCAGAATGGGGAGTTAATTTTGTCTCCTAGTGCAGATAGGGGGTCCCCATGGAACATTTCGATGGGAGGCAAAGCTCTCCATAGACATGGGGTGTGCTGGACGGAGCATTTCTGTTCCGCTTCAAAGGCAGAGGAGGAGGGAGCGATGCGATAAAATCAGTGTTTGCAGCCCTAAACCTGGCTTGGATCTGGGGGTTCTTTGTGAACCTTACAAAGCTTTTTCTCCAGCCAACCACCTCCACTCAGCCCTGAGCACGTGCCAGGAATTCCCAGCAAAGGCAGCTGCCAAAACGCGGGAGCTGTGATAACTCTCTGCTATAAACCTCAGTCAAGGCTGCTCTTCCCCAAGCAGGAAGGGGCACAGCGTGGCCGAAGAGGAACCTCTCCAGCCTGTAGCCTATAATTAATAAAAATTATTGTATTCCCTTTCTGTGCTGCAGCTTTGTGTTTTCACAGGGCTGTGATGGCTGTGTGCAGAATTTCTGCTTTCCCTCTTCATCTGGGGACAAACTTGAGCCGTGCACTCTGGGGCAGGAAAGCACACTTGTGCTTTGCTCTGGCAGGAGGGTGTGCAGAAACACAGCAAGCTCAACCTTGACAAGGGGGAGAGCCACGCCGGGACCCAGGCTGCTTTATATCTCAGCTGATTCTCCTCTTTCCCTCTTCCATATCCCCTTAATAGCTTGACAGGAGAAATATGGGGAAGATACAGGCATCTGATTAACAGTGCCGGGGGCTGGGGATGGATGACAGCGAAAGGGAGAGCAGCGTGGCTACCAGCCAAGTTCCAGCAAGAAACAGAATATCTGGCTTCCTCTAATCTCTGGAGGAAAATTAAGTTACAAAAACCTTTAGTGGAAACTTTGCATACATTCAGTACCATTGCCATGCCTGACAGAAAAAAAATACAAAAACCAAAAAACCCTGATATATTATTTAGTTTATAGTTATAGAATTAAAGGTGCAAACTTTCCCACCAGGAATAAAGAAAAAAATCCTCTTGGAAACTAAAGACAAAACCCTGTAAAACCCCTTGAATGTTTTGTACTGTCAGAGTTCTTGAGCAATTCTCCTTTTTGTGTTAATGGATGGCTGTGTGAATTGTGTGAGTTGTCTGCACCTCTTCCCAATGAATTTTTGCACTTATGTGTAGATCCCTTCTTGTTTTCCGAGCTGTTTGCTCTGCCTCCTGCAGGAGCAGTGAAGAAGAGGAGAAGGTGGAGGTGAGGAAAAGGCTCCAAATTGCACTGGGCAGGACCACTGCTCTAGGAAAGGGCACTGAGCCCGGAGCCAAGGCCATTGCCTTGCTGTTCATCAAACGTGTGTGTTACACACACAGAGGAATTCCTCCCCCACCTCCATGTCTGTCATCGATGTGTTGATGAAAAATAGTGGAGTTTGATTTAAAAAAAAATAGCTTAGGTGTTAAGTGAGCAACAAGCTGGGACCTGTGCATATGAGAGAGAGTGCTGATTAAAATGAAATAGCCTATTTATTGACTGCTACAACTAAAGCACTTGGAGTAACCATGATGAAAGTATTACATTTACTCAGCTTTATGAGAGGGGAAAAAAAAGAACTTAGATTGGCCAGTTAGAACTTTTCTTCATTAGGTCTTACAGTATGTTGATATATGTACAAGGTGCAATTTTTTCATGCCAGAAACATGAACCAAGGGTCAGCACTATGCCCCTCCCTGGCTGGCTGTGCTCTCCTCTTGCTGGCTGTCCACCCTGGTGGGATCTGCCCCTGTTTCCTCCAAAAGGAGAAAGCACAGATGCATTTTGTAGTATTTCCCTCCACCTTGTAAGCTTGCTCCCAACTTTCCTCATGTGATTCCTTCCCCAGCCTTGTCTGAAGGGAACACTTCCCATGCAGAGGAACCCAAGAGCCGTGTTTACATGCGTTATCCCTTCCGAGGGTCTTATTTCTCTTCAGCCTCAGGGAGCTCAACAGCAGCCAAAACTCAACATGGGGCTGAAATTGTAGCCTGGCTGTCCCCAGCCCCAGCAGCCCTGCCGTGGGACAGAGGGGTGTGTTTGTGTAAGCGTGCACGTGCGTTGTGTGCACACAAAAACAGATGTGTGCCCTCCCGAATAAATGAGGCTATTCAGAGTGTCACAAAATGGACAATTTATGGCCAGTTTCAGCAATTAGTCAGACCAAAGGAGTGAGGTGGGTCAGTATGAAAACCCTCACTGTGTTGTTTATTTTAAAAAAGCAACAGGGAGTTCCAGCTGATGAGCAAAGATACTGAGAAAGGGTAATTAAAGAGAAACAATCTTTGATGTTTCTCTTATTACAGTTTCTCCTCATTTTGTTGTGCTCCCCTTACATGGTCTTGACAAACAGAGCTGCAGCTTTCTTTTGGGGAGGGCGGTGTGGGGGTGGCTGAATGCAGCAGGAATTCACCATTTGCTTCCTGCCAGGCTCTTGCACCTTGCAGTGAATTCAGGTACGTCCTGCAGAAGTGCTGGCACCTAGCAGAAATTCTAGGTATCAGCCTACAGGGCAAGCCACTTGTGTGGCTATTTTTATTGAATTAATGGGGGGAAAAGTTCCCCTGAAAAATACTGACAGCTTCTGAAATACTCCGCCAGCCCCAGAGTAGCTTAAACTGTGTAAATTAAACTTTGAGCATGACTTGCCCTCATAGTTCCCCACCTCTGTTAGTATAAATATTCTGTTCCATTTGGAATAAGTATTTTTTCTTGTTTCTTACTTTTCTTTCTACTCAGGTCTCGGTTCTTCTGCTTCCAACATTTCATTTTGTGCCACAGTCATAAGATTATGCGTTTCGCATATATTGTTGCAAACTTTTGAGCAAAACAAATCTTTGTGCTGTATGAAAAGTTTTTATGTTCAGGTTGTACAGTAAGAAGGTAAACTTTGCAGGACTTTTTGTTTTTCCTGGCCCATGGGCAGCCTTTTCTGATTTATGCATCATGAGAGTGCTCAGTTGCAACATGGTGAAGCTGGCTGCTGCTCATGGATGCTCTTTCATTTTGTGGGGATGACAGTGAAAGATGAAAAGTGCAGTGGAATGGTTGGGAGTTATTTCATCAAAGTCTTTCAATGAAAGAAAAGATATTTTAATATGTGGTTTGATTCACTGCAAATTTTTGGCAGTAGATGGGGCCCTTACTGTAATAAAATCCCATCGAGTTGGGAAGTCTCTTGGAGGTGGTGCCCAGATGCAGCATATTGGAGCTGGCTCCTGGAACATCAGCCCTGACCTAACTCTTTGTTGTCTCCATGTAACTTCTCATGAGAAAAAACCAAAAAGGTGGGAAAGGGGAAACAGTGTTCTTATTCCTCTGTGCCCCAGCTATTCACTGCACTCTGTCCCAATGCTTTCTGTTACTGCCTTTCTTTCCAAAAAGCTGCAAAGCCAGGGGCTCCCTGGTTCTGTTCTTGCTGACCACGCTCAGGACACTGCCTGAGACCAAGGATGAGCAGGAAGGGGAGCACACCCCTGGAACAGGATGGGGCAGGACCAGAACTGTGAATTCAACATTTCACTCAGGCAAAGCCAGAACTGTGAATTCAACATTTCACTCAGGCAAAGCCTCATTTCCTGGCAGTGCTGGGGCTGCCCTGGAATCCAGACCTGGTCTGCTCAAGGTAGAGCCATTATCCTAAAGTGCTTTTATTGATCTGTTGACTTTCTGTCTCCCTCCTTCTCTTCCTCTCTTCACCCTGCCAGCCTCTTAAAGACTCATATCTTGTCTCATACAACCAAGGTATTTTAAGGGGTGAACAATGATTTTGAAGTCACATTAGACAAACTATATCTGACCAGTAAAACCAGATATCCCCTGAACGATATCTGGAGAAGGATCTGTCTACATTTACAAATGAGTTCCTGTTTCTCTTCCCTTTTATTTTTTCTCCCTCTATCTAAGTCCTGGTGTTCTTGAAACAATCAATTCCAAGGGCTCATACATCTCCCCTGTAGCAGCCTATCCCCCAAAGTGGCAATGCCATATTGTCATGCTTTATTTTCTGTTGGTTAAAGAGACCTGTAGTAGTAAATCTATATCTGTGCTGAGATATCCAGCAGTATTAAAGGCTGAGATTTAAAGACAGGCCTGAAAGACTTAGTAGTTGATGCCTGTAGAAAGCCAAGAAGAGCTGTGTGCTTTACTGGAAATTTCAGACACAAGGTGTTAGAGTGCAATATATTACAGTGACCTGAGCTGCAAATCCTTCTGAGATGGAGATAAAGAGAGAAAGAATAATACTGGGGAAAATGTTAACAACACTGAGTGTTACCAAATACTGAGAAAAGGCTTGAAGTTGCTTGATCTGTTTCTTATTTTTTATTTCTTATTTCAGCGTTCATAATTTCTCAGGTTTCTGAAAAATTGCAATTCCTTCCCAATAATATTACTTCTTAACTAATTGGATAAAGCATGGGCATTTAGTCAAGGATCTGAAAATACACAGGTAAATACAGAACAATTAAAAAAGGCTAAATTTGATTATAGAAGTGCATTAATGTTTTAAAAATGTGAAGTGCAATGTCGTTCATACAGCTGAGTGCATCATTGTTCATGAATGCAGTATTTGAAAAATAAAGAAGTTATTGATACTTTGTGGTCAAGTAAGCATAAATATGAATACATGCTTTATAATATACTCCAATTT
Organism: Sialia sialis; assembly: GCA_009812075.1. Lineage (NCBI taxonomy): Eukaryota > Metazoa > Chordata > Aves > Passeriformes > Turdidae > Sialia > Sialia sialis. Next base: position 2,767,752 of record VRYO01000116.1, on the reverse strand, counting down.
TTTAATGTTGAAACAACATAAAGCATATTTGAGTGAGAAAACAAAAGTTCACATTGAACTTTTTTGATAGGCTGGATAGTACTACAGTGAAAAGAGTGTGTTTTCACTGGGAAATATTAATGACTTCAAGGACAATACCTTCTGTATTCACATCCCTTTTCCATTGTATTCATATCAGCATTCATTTTCTTTTTGTTGAAATTCACAGAAAAGAAGATAAATTAATTTTCTCTAGTCAGAAGTTGCCTGTGCATTACCAAAACTCTGCAGCCAAAACCAGCTACAGCCCTTGTGAGGCAGGAGCAGGAACAGCCCTGTGTGTCTCAGGTGAGCAGTTGTGTAGGACCTGTCGTGGATCACTCCTGGTGCTTTCAATAATCAATGTGGAAGGTTTGAAAGAAACCTGCTGGCTGAAATACACTCATGTAAAGAATTTATCTAAGAAATCCAAATAGAGTGAAATGTAGAGGGAAAAGAAATTAATGAGGAAATCAAAAAAATTGCTGATCACCTTCTCAGGCCATGGGATGGTCACTTATGGACATAGAGCACTGAATTCTGATCAGTTTTAGGATTTGTGTGATAGGAAGCAGTTCACAGTTCAGTGCATTGCAGATGATTTAGCTCATTGTAATACTGTGTTAGCAACAGCAAAGTTTTCTTTACAAATCACAGACAGGGAAAAGGGAATGGGAGTCCTGGGCGGAGAGGATGCCTTGGCAAGCACCCCTAAGCCATTCAACTTTCTGGAGAAACTGCAGCAGGACCACAGCTCCAGCCTGGTGTGCACTGACTGCATCTCTGGAGAGTGAGCAGCAAGTGCTTTTGTCCTGCACTGAGCTGACTTTCCTTCCAGAGCTTGCACTGATGCTGCTGAGGGCTGAAAACATAACCCAGTGCATTCTGAGCTAGGCACAAATCTGCATTTCCCAACCAAAATTTAAAGATTTTGAAGCAATATGTTTTTGAGGAGATATGTTTGCTCAGCTCTATAGAATTCTGGATCAGAAAAGCATTGGCTCAGCCTGTGAGATGCTCCTAACTACTGCTATATGTAGAAGTTTGTTTCTGTATTTCAAAACATAATTGCTTGGTGAAACTACCTGAGTAAACTGGTTTCAGGGCCAGAAAAGGCTCATCACCATGCTTGGCTGCTAAGAGATCATACAAAGATAAAGCTGGTGCTCATTCTAAAAGGTAAATTTGCCTTTTTACAGAGCAAGGTGAATTTGTGGACTTGCCTCCTGGAACATGCTATCAGGACAAGCTGTGAAGTTGGATATCTGAAACAGATCCAGCCAATTTTCTAAACACCAGTACACAAGTAAGCACTGTAAGTAATTTGCAAGCTAGAGAAAGTGAGCCAAAAATCACTTCTTGAGACATACACGAGCCTGAGCAGAATTATGTGAAACTCTGCCTCTTCTGACAGCAGCACTGAATATGGACAAGTGGATTTTGTGAAGTGGCACTGCTGAGCATGAGCCTGTTGGGAGGCAGGAGCTCAGCAGGTGAGCTGATCAGCTGGGGAAGTTCTTTACCGTACAGTACTGTCCTTGGGGTCTGCAGGCTTTGCATAAAGAAGTGTCCTGTGTGTTAGAATGTCACATTTGGTGTGTTGGACTGCACAGGAATGAAGGCAGTCCCAGGGAAGGGGATTATGAGCTGGAACTGCCTGGCTGTGAGTGCCTGCCAGCCAGGGCAGCCAGACAGCTGCACACCTGAGCTGTGGGACTGCAGATAAAGCAAGAGGAGGCAGGGAAGGAAATATTCTCTGGTAATTCGGGGGAAGGAGACAGGCAGAAGGAACCCCCTGCACCTTTCAGCAGAACAGTTGTGAGCTGTTAGGTGTGAATCCCACTGAAGCCTGTTGTAATTAAGCATCCTGTGAGGTGAGGAATGAGGTGAGCGAGAAGCTCATCAGCAGCATCTGCACCGACTCTCTGCCCCCTCTGGATACCCTCTGGAAATCTTCAGCGTGTTTTGTGTTTGTTTCAGAGCCAGAAACAAATGCTGGCAAATGCAAAGGTGTGAAATGTTGCCCAGCCCATCCCTGTGTGCCCTGCAAGCACTGGAGAGAGGATTGCTCTAAGTGGATGATGAGCTCAGTTCAGAGGATGTTAAGTTAAAGCTTATTACCCTCATTAAGAGATGTGTACAATGTGGTTTTTGGCTTATGATATGGTAAAACCAACATTTTCCAAATGTTTTGTTGTCCTGTCTGTTATGCTTGGAGGGGAATTCAGTTTCTGTTTCACACTGGGTCAAATTCGGTGCAGAGATAAGATTTCTTCACGGAGTTTAGAATTTGGGCTTGCCTCTCTGAAGGCACCGGCTGTCTGGGGCAATGTGCTTTGTCAGAACCAGGAGGGAAGAGAAGGAAAGAAGGAGCAGGGTGCAGAGAGGTGCCTTTGCTGAGAGTGCTGGGATAAAAAGCCAAGCCATGCAGGTGTCCCTGGCTGTGCTCCCTGCATGGCAGCAGATCAGGCTGCACTGCTCCCAGCAGGGTGGAAATGAAGGAGGATGGCTCAGGTTTAGCTTTCCATGCAATTTAATAATCCCTGCAGGCTGGGGAGCACCGAGGTGGGCTGGAGTAGGATCAGGGAACAGTTTGAATTCACCAGGTACCATTAGCTGGAGCTCAGGACTGACCCTGCAGAACTGGGCTGGTTTGCACAGTAAGATTTGAGTGTCTCTGCCATGTGCTCCTCATCATTTCCATTATCTGTGTGCTTCCTTTATCTGGGGTACCACAGCTCCTCCCTGTGATGGAGCCCTGGCTCTCCCAGCAGCTTTAATCTCTGGCTGTCTTGGGAGGGTCAGGTCGGGAGAGATTTGAGGTCCTCAGCCCTGAAGTGAAGCCCTCCCTGCTTCAGACAGGCCTGCAATTGAAACCAGCTGATCCCAAGTCCTTTGCAAACATTTCCATTTCAAACCACTGAAGTTTTATGTCTTTCTAATAAATTTTTTTCTTGAGCCCCATAAATCTCATAAAGATCTCGAACAGCTAGTAAATTTGGCCATTCAGATACACGTTTTCCAGTAAGGAGGATAATGGTTGCTGTTCCTGATGCCACCTCCCCTCTTCACCCCTTCAGCTGTAGGAATTCACCTCTTGCTGCTTGCACACAGCTTGGGCCGTGCTCAGGAAGGCAGCATGTGCAGGTCCTGCTTGCAGGAGGGAGCAGGGGCTCTGCCAGCTTGGCCACTGCCCCTACCTGTGACCTCAGCAAAGTCATTTATTCTCCTCACAGGAGAGGAGTGTTGTCCTCTCCCCCCCTCTAGGGGTTGGGAATCTTGATCTGTTCAGGCTGGAGAAAATTTTCCAGCCACTCCTTTAGCCTGGATTTCCAGGTGGGCTTGAAAGGACAACATAAACCCAACACTCCTCAGACTTTGTTTGGAAACACCAGGCAGAAGTGCTGAAGTTTTCTAGAAAAACATGCTAGAGAAATAGAAAATTGCAAGCATATTTTCTCCTTCATTTGTTGTCTCCCAAATTCAAACAAGCTTATTTCCTTTCCTGCAATGCTGTTTTTGATAATCTTGTGCCAAAGGCACTGAATCTGTTCTTATTGCTGTCAATAGCAAGATGCCTGTTGCTTTTAATGGTTCAGCTATTAAAACAGCACATCCCAGTTGTCTGGCTGTGAGCAATCCCAAGCTATCGCAGTGACAATATGGAACCTTTTTCCTCTCTGAATGTTTCTCTGCAAAGTTTGACCATTTTGGCTGGGGTAAAACATGTGTCTATCTGGGATTCTTTCCAAGGATGAGATTTTGACAGCTGTGCTCATGTTGGCAAAAATCCTGACATCTTGTGCTTCGTTGAAATAGCAGATTCTTAGTGGAGAGGGGTGGGGATCCGATTTCATAGATGAGCACTAATGAATTGAGGACTGTGAGCCTGGCTGAGCTCTTTGCACTTGGGGGAAAAGGTTGAAGCCATGCTCTGGGAGCAGGGTGGAGCCTGCCTTTGTGCCATGCCCACCTGTGGGCACAGATGGCCGCTGGGCACGGGGTGGATGGATGGAGCTGTGTGTGCTGCTGCCAGCTCTGGGCAGCGCCGTGGGACGTGCCTTGGCTGCACCCGCGCCAGCGCAGTCAGCCTCTCATGCACAATGGTTTTCATTTACATATGGGGGCTTTGGGCACGACTGGTGGGTGGTACTGGGTGCTGTCAGGGAAAATCCACCTTTGCAGCCTGGTCAAAACTTGGCCTGATGTTTCTGCCAGAGAGCTGGCGCAAAACAAAGCCTTGCTGTACTCTGAAATAGCCTGTTTGGGGGGTTATGTTATCACTGTTGTGATAAAGTTTATTGAGTGTTTTTTGTTTGTTTTCTCCGCTGGAAGCTCCATCTTGAACCGGAGAAATATTCCCCACAAACACTGTAATTATTCAATGCTGATATATTTTTGCAGTAATGTTCAGTCTGATGAAGTGTCACGTTTCTGATGAAGAATCACCTATTTGGAGACTAGAATTCCTATTACCTCGACAAATAGGGAATGGTGGGACAGAAAATTGTGTCATGAGTTCACCCAAGAACTCCACATCACAGGCAAGGATAAACTGGAACATGTCTGGTGGAAGGTCACCAAAAATTTTTCAGAATGTATATTGCAAATATTCTATTTATTTCAAACTTTCCAGTGGCCAGACAGTTCCTTATATTTCACCAAGAAAAATAAATTAAAGAAAGAACTCACAAGGTTTTAAAATCATGCCAAATATTATTTTCTATGTCTCACATTTCACTGAAAATCAAGGAAAAATAGTTTTTAAAAGACAAACAAGATAGCAGTCAAACACAAAACCCCAAACAAAACATGCCTCCTGTTGAAAACAATTCAAACATTTTTTGCTCAGGAAAGGATTTAGCTTAGGGTTAGGCACACAGAGTCAGACATTGCTGCTTGCATCCATGGCAAATGTGAGGTCTTTATGCAACAGTTAAAGGAAAAGCAGCCAATCTGTATCACAGTTGTCCTTGCTGTGCATTAAGTGATGTATACAGAGATTTATCATCCATCAGAGAGCACTTGGGCAGCCTTCTCATGTGTTTAATCCCTCAAGCCTTTTCTAAGCATTTGGGAAGCTGCTGAAGGACAGATGAGTCAGGTTTGAAATCATAAATGTTGGGACAGTCCCAGAACAGGAAAATGTGGATGTTTGGGGTGCTGCAGTCACATGGCTGTGACAGCAAGCAGGGAGCTGAAATGAGCTCTGGACATGGATTATTTATCTTTGCACAGCCTGGCCTTGCCAGCTGAGTGGCCAAAAGTGATCAGGAGGTACAAAATGAACGGGGTAAAGCTGCACCTCCTATAGTTTGTTTATGGGACAGAGGACACTGTTACTGCGTGGGAGGCTTGGTCAGCAGGGACTGACCAGTGGCCTTAGGGGCCCTTTCAAAGCCATGCCTTAATGACAAGCTCTTCCTCTCCCACTTGTTTTTTGGAAACTAGGGCAAATATTAGCACAACTGTGAGTGTTGGCCTGTTGTGTTGGAGTGCTTCTAACCCGTGTTAGCTTGATTAAAACTAACATCACTGTTTCTATGCTGAGAAATTCCAGTGGCGTGCCTGCCATAAATTAAACTGAAATTCCAACTTTAAGTTGTCTTCTAGTTCTGCAGCAGATCTGTTTACTCAGGAATAGCATAAGGCAGATGTCTTCATCTTTGCTGATTCTTAACAGGTCACAGGCATTGACTTTAAATAGCTGAAAGCCTTTAAAATAATTTAAAAACAGGCTTCCCCCTCCCCTACAGACCTTAACCTTTAGTTGCCCTTAACTAGAAATGCCCAGGATAACATGATCCTAAAACAGATCATATAAACCAAGGAGCAGCTTTAAATATATAATGTGATCATTACCTGAAACCACTGAAGAGGTTGGAATAATTATTGCTCATGTTTACACTTCTGCATTTCAGTGGGTTGTGTTCAATCCTTTAATGATGATGATTAAAAACACACTGGAAACACACAGTAATTAAAGAGAGCACTTAACCGTGATTCTGAAAGCACAGAGGCAGCTTTGAAGTGGAACTGGACACAATGTCTGTTGCCAAAACATTGCAGGAGTTGGAGCACCAGGTAGCTGGTAATTGCAGGTACCACACCACATCTGTTTTGGCACCTGCAGCATCCACCCCCAGCACCAACCTCAGAATCACTTCTTGTACGTCAGTGAGACTCCTGCAGCCTCAGGAAGAGCTCATTGATGGGGGCTGAGGGAGCACACAAATACCCTGCTTTTTAATTTATCTGAAGCCAAAGTTGAATTTGGGCTTGTTTCTCCACGGGGGACTTTTTGAAGGTGAGGCAATGCCTAGGAAGAGGGCAGGAGGAGGAAATTTGGGGTGACAGCACTCTGCCCTGCCAAGGCTTCACTGTGGGTACTGACATGAAAGGGAGTTCTCAAGCCACAAGCTCCAAACCCTCTGTTTTAGGAGTGTTTCTGTGGGTGAGGGAGAGGGGCATGTATTGCAGAATGGATTCCTTTGTTTGTTTTGCCTATTTAAAACAACAAAAATATACTCTTATTATAATAAGTGCAGAAGGATGAGTGATGAGGCTTGTGCTGTAAAATCATGTTTGCTGGAAAAGTTGTTCCTGTTTTCCATTGCTTAATTTCATCTGAGAAGGGAGGGCATGGAGGCTGGGGAGAACACAGCCACTTTCTTGGAAGTATTTTTCCAAACACTAGAGATGGGCCTTCCCAGGAAGAAGCAGTTTAGCTCTTTGCAAGGAGAACAGAGTTCAGAAGTAGGTCCTAACGTTCCTTTGGGGCTGAAAGGGATTCACTTTTGGTCATTGTCTTTTCATTTTGCACTCCATATCTTTTGGTAATTCTCTCTGCAAACCCAAATTCAGTTTCTGCCCCTGTGCTGGTGCCACAGGCAGCACCTGCTTGCACCATGTGAGTCCCACTTCTGTGGTGTTCCTGTCCTCCCACAATGTCCCCTTGAAGAAGACCAGCTACCAGCTAACTTTCAACATGCCTCAAACAAGAGTTTTCCCCCAGATCTCTCAAGCAACATGGACAATATTTTGATCCTGCCTGTCACTCAGACTCATGGATGTTACCTTTGACTCTTGTCTCTAGGTTCATACCTGCAGGCAGTGTCGAACTCTGACCACTTCTTTCTGTGTAGCCTTGCTAAAACATTGTCATTTCTGTCCCCCTCCTGGCTCACATGCTTGCCCAGGCTGTCATTACTGTGCTGCTCAATCATTGGCACAACACTGCTAATTCTGGCCCTGGCAGATCCAGTCTCACCCTGTTCACACGTGTTCTTTATGCCCCAAAACAAATCACTTCTCTCTCCTGCCCGTCACCCCTCTCTCTGCATCTCTCTTGCAAGTGTCTGCTCTTGGTCATATCAAACCTAATCAGTTTGGGTTTTTTCCCCACCCAATACAGTATTTTTATTTTGTGTCTAAGATGCCAGTTTTGGCCACTGTGCCCCTCTGTTTCTCCAAGATGTTAAAATCTAAAAGCACCCTCCTGCATTTCCCTGTGCTGTTAAGGCAGCTGCATCATTCTCTTCCCAGTTTCTCCTCAAAAGCTCTTTTTCTTAGCTGGCTATAAACCCTTCAGAGCAGTGGGGCTGTGGGTGTGCTGAGCTCTGATGGCTGTGTCAGCAGGGATGGTGCCCTGGCTGCCAGGTTTTGCCTTGGTGTGAAGGTTCCCTGGCCCAGAACCTTCTGTTTGTGCTGGCTGAGCATGGTGTCTGCCACTGTGGGCTGCTGCCCCACAAAGGGACTCCACAATGATGAAATGATAATAATAATAATAATTTCAAAAGCAAGTATTAATAGCATTGTGTACTGTGTTTGTAGTTGCCCCTGCAACACTGAGCAAGCATTGGAGGGAGTTGCTGGGTTTTACTTTTTTTGGGGAAAAATGTGGTGCAGACAATTCCCATCCCTACTCCAGATCTCTTTCACAGACCCTTTTCATTGCTCCATCAACCACTGAATGAAGGGCAAGGCTTAAAAAGCAAGATTATAAGTGGTAGGACCAGCATTATGCAATTCTACTTCTGGGTATTCTGTCCACTCTGTTCAGAAGTCATTGCTGGCAACTTACAGAAAGTGAGTTGGAGTTTGTTTGTGAGAGGAGACAGGGCAATGTCATTGATCAACATCTGATTCCATCCCTTTTTTCTTGTTGGGATGCTCCTTGAAGAAGCCTGACATTGTACATGGAGTGACCACTACCTTGGGCTGTGCAGGACAGGAACAAATGCACACTGGTGGTGCTTTGCAGCACCCTCTGCAACTGCATTCCAGCTCAGAATCTCATGAAGATGCCAGCCACGTGAAACCAGAGCAAACAATGGTTTTGCCTGTAAAAAAAAAAAAAACAAAAAAAATTAAAAAAAAAAAATCAGATGCCAAAATGTCAGGCTGCAAACCCAGACTGCTGAGCAGTTCTTCTTCCTGTGAGAAGGGAGAACTCTGGTAAAAACAAAAAAAAAGTAAAAATAATCCAGGCCTGTATTGGGAACAAAGGTCGCAGCCTCTGCAGCAGCCAAGTGTGTAGCCCAAGGCCAGCCAACATCTTGAGCCTTCTCTGTGGCTCTGGGACCTTTGACAAAAGCTGGGCATTCTTCCAGCCCTGAGCTGTAGGAAGGACAGTTGACCCACGTTGCACCTGGGGCACCTCAGCCCTGTTTCATTTTCACATAAAGCTTTGTCTAGGTTTATTTTATTTAATGGGCTGTTTGTTTTTTGGGGTTTTTTTTCTGGTTATACTGTCACAGGAAATTCTCACTGTTCTATTACCTTTTTCCTGTTGGAACCGGCCTTAAAATAAAATGAATAAATAAATACATATACATACATATAAAAATATGCAGACAGGAAAGCCATTCAGATCTGCAGAGGCCTTGATAACACTGCTGATGAGGTTGCCAGCTTTCCCCATGTCTGAGCTGAACAATTCCCCACCACCTCCCCAGCCCCTGGGAACTTAAGGGGAGGTAGTTGTGAAGTTTCTAATTCTGACTACAGGTGTCTGGTTTGAAAGACACCACATGCCTTGCTGTAACCTCATTTAGGAAAAGGGCAATTAAATACAAATACAGATGTGCTACAGTCACAGTTCCTGAACATCTGAAATGCCCGTTGGCTTTAAAAAAGTAAAGGATAAATCTCTCTAGAAGAGCACTATCCTCTCATCTGTTGTAGTATCATTTAGTATTAGTATTTTAAATAAGAAAAATGGTTTTGAATGTCAACATCTGCTCTTAACCATCTCTTTACAGCAGGAACATCGTGTTTGAAAACAAACAAGATTGGAATGCCTAAACTCCCCTCCTTCTTCTGCTCTGCTTATCCAAATATTCCTGCCAGTGTTTACTTGTTGCACATTCTGCTCCATCATTTGGTGTTTTTAAGGTGCTGTAGATTATCAAAACCAAAGGAGTTATTAAACCTCTCAGCTTTGTCATAACATATCTGACAGCCACTGATCTCCCCTTTTGAATCGTTAGCTTGAGAAGTGTAAATGCCACTATATTCTGGATAAATTGCTTGAAAAGATTATTTTGAAAAAGATTAGCCAGCTTTAAGATGGGCTGTTCCCTGCTCAGTAGTAGTGAAGATGGTAGTAACAATAACAATAAACTAACTACAGAATTCAGCTGTTCTCAATCCAGTAAAATATTTAACCCCGAGCTTGACTTTCCAAGTTTGTGTGCATCTCTGCAGAGAGCTGAGCACAGGCTGCAGCTCTTTTCTCTACTGCTGCTTAACTCCAGGATGTGCTGCCCCTGTTGTTTGTTTGAGTTGGGCTGTTGACCGTGGAATAAACCTTTGGGATTAGCAAATCCTGAACAACTGCTAATACATTAAATATCCAGCATAATTCAGGGGGGTGCCACGAGAGCTGAGTGGTGTCACTGCCCTGATTTTGCTCCATATTTTACAAAGTTGTTGGTCTCTCTTTGCCGCTGCTGGAGCCCCTTTACTCTTGTGCTGCCTGTGGGAAGGAGATCCACAGCTGTGAGTGGAGACTTGGCCTTGGAGGAGGAGTATGGGGGTACCAAGCCTGGTGGCAATCTGTGAATCTTACTGTGAGCCTTCCCAGAAATGCAGGGGGTTTTCCTACAGCCTGAGCAGTTGTATTTGTGCTATTTGTTTGAACTCTTACTTTTATCATACCAAAAATATACCCCAGTACGTTGCTTCTCTCCAGAGGTACAAACCCACAGATTTCTAGTTTTCATGGTGGGGTGGAAGAGAGCTTAAAAACGTGATGTGGTTATTATGTCTTAAGCTCCAAAATCAAAAATCACATAAAAATTCTGTATTTCTTACTAATTTTTCAGGATTTTTCAATCCGATGTCAAGCCTTTCTGGGACCTGAGAGGTTTTGAGCACTTAGTGCTTGACAATTCCTTGAGGCCCTGAAGCCTAGCTGATGGGGAATCAGATCTCTGTAGAACTTTATAGAAAATTCATCCTTCCTTCTTGTGCTGAACATCATAGAAACACCACAAAGGAATGGGTCAGGGTTTCAATTTTTGCCATTAAAATGACAGCCAAAGAGCAGGAACCGCAACTGCAACAGGATTGATCAGCTCAGACCCCACTTTGTAGAAGCAGAGCCCTAAATCAGCACCCAGCTGCTTGCATGCACAACTCAGAGATGCTGCCAGTGTAAGCTTCAGACTGCTGGGGGATTTCTCCAGGGCTGAATCCTCCACCTTTCTGTATTTGCAGCCATCTGGGAGCACCAGCAAGCAGAGGGGAGCAGAGATCCCCAGCAGGCCCCTGAGAGTACTGGCTTTCCAACTGGGCTCCTTGGGTTATTCTGAAATTCCTACAAAATACATGAGAATCCTGCCATTGTCTCAACTGCTCTTTGAATCAGGGGCTCTTGAACAGAGGATATGCCATTCTTCTTTTGTTCCACACTCCCATAACGCTCTTAAAAGAAATGGAAGGCAAAAAAAAACCCAACAAAACACCAACGAAAAGTAAAACCCAAACCTAAAATGTGCAGTCAGCTTCACTCCGACAGCCAGAGGTGGAAGGGATGGTTAGCCAAGATTAGAGTCCTAAGCTTTGTGATTTCTCTGTGAGTTATGGCTGCATGTCAGTAGCAGTAAGTAAAGCAAAATGCAGTAGCTTGACTGGTGTTCTGTTCAATTGCCTGGGGCCCCAACTGAAATTTAATAAGCAAATGTAAGATTTTAGTGCTTTGGAATGGAAACTTTATGGTGACTTCTTTCTGCAGCCCCTGTTTAAGTGATGTATCACATGTATGGCTTGTGCAGTGCACCTTGGATGAATCCAGCTCAGCTGCTGTGCTGTTCCTCTCCCAGGCTGCAGCCAGGTAAATCTGCAGGTCTCAGAGCAAATACTGAATCCAGTTATGGCTGGGATGTCTTCCCTGCAGCTCCATTCACAGGAACTAGGAGAATTGTAATGGCTGTGGCAGGTGGGACAATCTGGAGTGATTTTTTTGAAGTCAGAGGTTATCCAGTCATGTTCAGGGTTGGGTTATGGAGCATAGATACTCTGGGTCATTCTGCAGATTTGAAAACACAAAGGTCTTCTTTGGGATTCTCTGAAATGGTTATTCTTTTCAAATTTTTTTGAGACGCAAATACATATCAACTCACTAGTAAGGATGGAGAACCCTCTCATGGGAAAATGAGAAAAGTTCCTTATTTTAAATATCCATCACTTCTGTTCCCTGCTCAGGAATGGGTAAGGAGTGCATGCTCTCCTCTGCTGCCAGTTTCTGTTTCGCTGTATCTGTTATTTTACAGTTTCTTCATTATGATGGCTCACAGAGACTTGTCAGCTGTTCCTCATCTCTCTCCAAGCATGAAAATCTACTCTTGAGGGGTGTGTTTAGAAGCAGATCATATCAGGAGCTGTTGGCAGGAATGCACTGGGATGGCAAAGGGAGCTTTACCCTTTTCCCAGCTCCCTGCTACTGTTTCCCATTAGTACCAGCTGGCACAGCCCATTTGTCAGGGATTTTCTGCATGTTACTCAATACCCCCAATATCCATGGCAGTCTTTAGGAGATGAGGAGGCTGAACAACTCTCAAGAAGGGATGAATTCAGTCTAACTAGGTGAAAATAAAAGGATACCTCCCTATCTATTGACTATCCCAGCTCTGTCCTTCCAGCACGAGCAGAGGATGTGCAAAGGCCAGAAAAACATGGAGCCCTCTCTCTGGGGAAGCACATCAAACCAGCCATGGTCTTTGTGCTCCTGGCTACCTCTAGTGTGGCTTCACTGGCATAGAGCCCAAGCTGGGGCTGTCTCACTGTGCATGCACCGCCACTGAGGACAGAAATTACACAAACTCTGTCCAAACCCATGCCTCTGTTTCAGAAAACTCTTTCAAGTTCAGTCACTGAAAGGTCCCCCACGATAATAAACCCCTGTTCATTCCCTTTGCCTTCTCACGCGTGTGTTTATTTCTGTTTGCTCCTTTCTTTTTCGCAGATGGCAGATAAATCTTGTCAGTGCTTTTTTGGCTTTGCAGCCTTTTCTCAATCATCTTTCCTTTTGTATCTCCAGCAATGTGCAAATCTGGTGGTTTGCTATTTCTGCTAAGTGTATTTCTTTTCCAGCCTGTCTCATTGTCTCAGTCTTCTGCTTTTTTGCTGGGTGAAAGAAGAGACAAATTTCCAGTAGGCAAAAAATAAACCAGCCCCAGCTCATGAAAAAATTGAACCCTTTTTAATCACTGCTATAAAATGTAATGGTTTGATGCAAGTTCCTTGTCAAGGTTGGAAGACTGACCAATAGGTCCCAGAGAAACATCTTTTGATCTGCCTCCTGGATCAATTGGAATTTTATTGCACATGAGGAGAACAATACTGCACGAGCCCTTGAAGTGAAGCGAACACAGATGACATTTTTATTCATTCTCAGCCAGATTGCCTGGTATTGTGTACCTTCTGTGAAAAATGACACTCTGGCAACAGGCCACTGACTGCAAAGCATCTTGGCATGGGCCTCCTGTTTGTCTCAGCCCGAGCTGAGCATCACCAGAGATGCCAGACTGTTGGCCACGAGCTGAGGGTGTTAAAGCACCATCTCTATCAGCACCTCACTGCCATTTTTGGTGGGAAATACTTGAGGGAGGAGGGGTAGTTCCTGACTGTTGAGATATTTGGTAGCATCAGCAATGGTGGGACAAGCAGCTCTCCTGGCTGGCAGTGACCAGCACGTTTGTCACAGTCCTGCCAACCCTAAAAACATTAGTCCCCAGAGCTTCTGAGTCTGTTCTTCCCATCCTCTTTTTCTTTCCTGGTGCCTCAAGTGGAATGTTTAAAAGCCTTTAAGTGATTAGGAAGACAAATCTGATTGACTTCCAGTTTTGTCTGAGCCATCATAGTTACTGCAACAGAGCCAAAACCTCACAGATTTCTCTCAGAGTTTTCAGACTTTTCCTCAGTTTGCCTGAGGAGGTGTTGTGGAATGTCTGGGGACAGGTGACACTCAGCTGTGGGTTCTATTGCAGCAGGACTCTTGGCTGGCAAAACAGAGTAATACTGAGGCATTTCCATCATTATAGAATAGTCCATATCATAAATCATTTTTCTGATGTCCCTGTTGAGGCTTTCTGCCTTCTGAGAAAGGAGTCTAAATGGAGAAAGTGGAGGAAGATTCTTCTTCCGAGCACAATAGTTTAACCTACGTGGGCACGTTTCTCTGTAACCTCCTCCAGGTTAGCCAGCTCTGGCATGGCTATTGGACTGGCTGATCTCCTTCCAGCCCTGACTATTCTGTGATTCTGTGAACTATTAATTTTGTGCGGTGCCCAGATTTTTATTCAATTTAAGCATTTTTTGCTCCATCCAAGCAGGAGTGTGGCAGGGTGTGCAACAGTCACCACTAAGAGACACTGGCCTGGAAACTGGATGTGAATTTGTCCTGCCTGCTGGAACAGGCTCCCCCTGTGCCTACTGCTGTGGAATGGGTATTTCCCTAAGTGAATATTTGCATTTTTCTGAAGGAAGGACAGTATCTTTGCCTTCAGCTCTGATGCAGTGTGACATGTACCGTAGGACCTGTCATCATTCATGAAGTCAGTTCTGTTTCAATGTTAATAAGTCCTTAATCAAGTCATTTGTTTCATACAGGATGTCACATTTAGCAGAGAATTGTCAAATGCTCGTGGAATCATAGGAGCACTGTTTAATGCTAAATGGTATCTGCATCATATCTGAAGCTGGAACATGCCAGGAAAACATCCTTCACATTCTGCACTAATATTTCCAAGCTTTCAGGAGCAATCACGGGTTGGCTGGGTATGTACATTATTCTCTCTGTTTATGTGTGGCATATGATTTTATCCTGTGTTTAGTAACTCGTTTTCACAATGCTTTTCTGTTCCTTTTTTTTTTTTTTTTCTTTTTTAAATAATACTGTGCAACATTGGACCAGTCACTTGAAACCAAGACTGACACTCTCAGTCCAACAAAAAATAACTTAAATTTAAAACTGGTGCCCCTCATTCTAGTCTGTTTGTGATATGTAAAGGAAAAGAAGAGGCTTGAGCCAAGCAGCTGCTGGTGGGATTCAGTGGGAAGCTGTCCAGAGAGACCAGGTTTATGATTATCATCTCCTGTTCTTGATGTTGTCTTCAAGAGCTAAGGGCTAAAATTGTATCCCTAATATCTAGCTCCTGTAAGTCCTTTCCACTTGAAAAGAAGGAAAGGAAGTTATAGTGAATTCATGGCAAATACTGTCCCAATGAATTTTCCTCCTTTTGTTTAAATCACATTTAACTGTGTGCCTTTTTCTGTCTGCACAGAGGTGCATCAGTGTCAGTGGTGATAGGAAACACACCTGTACATGCCCCATCTGTTGCTATAAAGCAGTGTCATTATGTACAAAATATCTGCAAAGTGCAGGATTGAAAAGTCCTTTTTTGCCTTAGGGAACCGTTTGTATTTATATTTTAAATCTGCTGTGCTGTTGTGTTCTTCTCCTGAGCCAGACCCCTTGTGGTAGTTGTGTGAAGACACAGAAGGAATCCTGGTTGTATCTGTGGGCAAAAGAGTTTGGTTTGGGGTTTCCCCCAGTTTCTGTCCTGAAATACTCAGTAAAGAATAGTTTAAAAAGAGAATTCTAAAATACAACTGCAGATTATATTTAGTGTTTCCACAGTCGTTCCTGGTTCCAATCAGTTGATCAAAAATACTGAATGTATTAAGGCTCCATGTTTTCTTCCAAAAAAATGTTGTGTTCTCCTAAAAGCTCTTTTTTCCCCATAAAATGTTCTATTTGAATTTAGTCCAAGTCATAATGAGTGCTGGAGCAATTAAAGTATCAGCCACTATAAGGAGTCTTGGGAGCACAGGAGACAGATAGGATCAGGGTTTAAGCTACTTAAATACCTTTTATGAGAAATAAAGATTTCACAAACCTCTGTTTCAAAGCACTAAACTTCTTCTCCTGCCCTCTCCCACTAAACAAATAATGATCTATGAAATATTTAAACTTTATATCTGCAGGAAAAAAGAAAACACTATTTCTATTTTAAAATTTTTTGGCAGGTGCTCAGATATTTATGATAATGGGATCATAAAATGACGTGGAAAGGTTAGTGGGAAGGTGCAGTGGGAATTTTGAGTGTGACTTTGTAAAATGTCACATTTGTTAAATCCTACTCAAGTTGTAGATAGGGTGTTTGTTCATTTATGTGTCCTGGTATGGTTATTGTGCACTAGGAAACTCTTAAATCCACAAAGTGTTTGTGTGCAGGGCTGGATCATGCCTTCACATGCTTCAATCAGTTAAATTCCTTTGATTTAATTCTTGTAACCATTACCCTTAAAAAAAAGAAAGAAAAAGCCTTTTGAATATTTTTCATTAACACATACTATTAAGTGGGTAAGTGCCCTAAGTATATTTTAATTTAATTTAGATTTAGCAGCAACATTTTTCCCATACTAATTAAATGCCAGTTTGTTATTAAGAAAATATTTATTGAAGTTGAACTTGGTGATAGATACATATCTATCACATCACTGTTAAACCTCATTAAATAGTGTTTTAATTGCAATTTGTTTTTAATTACCGTTCATTAAGCATATTATTAAATCTAAATTGCATGCTTATGAAAGAAGGGTTTGCCAATACAAGTGGCTGAGGCCTTTAACTACTGCCTTGCTTTTGGGTTCCCGTGATTTGAAGTGTGTAGGGTGAAAGTTTGATCTATTTATATTATTTCTGTTATTATCTCCCTCACTGCCCATGTCTCCCATCTTTATTAACAGAATTAATAACATCTGAGCCAGTGAACAGATATAAAAGGAAAATAGAGTATGGAAAGTGGTGACAAAACAGGTCTTTGGGCAAGGAAGCAGGGAGGAAGAGCAGCAAAGAGGGAGCACAGGAACAAAAAATAGCAGCTAAAGAGGGCACTGAAAGCAATTACCTAAATTGGGGGAAGGAGAGATGGGGACTGGGAGCCTGGATGATGCAGGAGGATGCTGTTAATGGTTTGAAAAGCTCTTTCTCTTGGCTTGTCGTGGGTAGTCTGACCAGGGTCAGTCTGAGACAGCCCAATGGCTTCTCAGCAAAAAGGTTTGCTGGTCCCAGCCTGGATGTGGCACAGCTGCCAGTGCAGGAAGGGCTCGTCCTCGAGATGAGCACAGAGCATTCTGCTGGGGGCTGTACAGCATCAGCTCACAAACAGTAGTTACCAAGAAAACCCCTTCGAATTTTCCAGATTTTTACCCATAGACTCCCTTTGGAAATGCTCCTCAAAAGAGCAAGAAATGGGTTGTGTTTACTTGCTTTTCTTAGACATATTTGCCAGATTTCTTAGTAGTAGTGCATGAATCTAAGGTAAGCTGAAAAAAATCCTGAGATAAGAAGCTTTCTTTTCTAAGGATATAAACTCTTTCAACAAAAAGACCCCACTGAGCTGGATTTTTAAAGGCTGGGTGTTTTTTTTTAAATCTGAAGAGTCTTTTGGTGCCTTTCATCTAAGAAAGACACTTGATTTTTGTCAACAGGGAGGAAAGGCTGGGAAGAAAGGTGTGAGATTGTTGTCTTGCTGGAGAGCAGCTCAACAAAATCAGTTAGCAGGCTGGAGAACCATTCCCAAAGGGAGAAGGAGAGGCAGCCAGTGACAAAGGCACATGTTGGCATCCTCTATTATATCAGTGTCTGACCCTACCAGAACACTCAGGCAGGAATTAGTGGGAATGGGGGCTGCTGCACAGTGCCATGCAGGAGAAATGACATTTGTACATGGAAGCAGCAGAGGCAACCTGATGAATTGCCAGCTTTCCCGTGGGCTGGGTATGGGAGGACAGTAAAACTCTGCACAGTGACACTCTGGCTCTGGTTCTGCTTGCATCCAGGATGGTTTTGTGCCAGGTTATCTCCATTGACTCCAACAGATTATCTCCAATTCACAGTGCAGTTTAAATCAGAGGCAGGACATCCTTTCTTCTCTTTCCAATTCATGAATCTCTTTCAAAACCTTCTGTACCAGATGTTACAACTGTAAGCAAATTATCCTGGCAAACCAAGCCTGGCCTCATGAGTCTGTGTCACAGTAGGCCCTGATGCCTCTATCTGCCTCTGAATCTTTTGCTCATAAACCATTAGTTATACGTTTTTTTTGGCAGATGGGTATCTTCCATGAAAAAGCCATTTCCATTCCAATGCAGCAGTGCTTTTATATGGCCTCTTTCAGTCCCTCTTGCACAACCTTTTTGCACAATGATTCATTATTCTATCTTTCTTGATATGCTGAATCATGGGATGACACTTTGCCAGCTGCTTGTATGCCAACAATAACTTGCTCGTGTTTCAAAGATAGAGAAGGCAGCACAAATCACTGCAGCACAGGGAGCCTGGACATTTGGCTGAGGGAAGTTCTCAGCAGGCAGTAAACTCCACGTGGATGGGGGAGTTACCTCTCAGCTCCTGCTCTCTTTGGATGGCTGGAGGGAGGTGCATGTGGCCTTCACTTTTCTTTACAAAGCTGCCTCTAAACTGATGGCAATCAGCCCCTCCTGCACTGTGGCCCCTTAAGTGAGAGGACATAAATCAGTCCACATCCCCACAGAGCATCTGCACTCAAAAGCCTGACTTAGCAGAAGCGTGGAATGGTGGACATGAGTTCAGAATTCCCCACACAGGCACATCAGGTGCCTCTGTGGGATTTCCTGACACCATCTCCAACATGTTAGTGTGAGGAGGCAGCTAAAATCATCCTTTCCTACTGCAGTAGCCTCGAGAGTGCACATCCCCCCGTGTCCCTCCATTCTCCTGGGCACTGGGTGCTGGGTCACAGCACAGCTGCTTGCTCTCCTAATCCAAGGCTTGAGTAATGATTTTTAACTTCTATTTAAAAATTAATTTGCTTTTGTCAGTGATGCACAGGATCCTTGCAGAGGCAAATGATGCTTTCCCTTGGCCATTTTAAAGTTCTTTCTGATTTGGCTTTGCTAGGAGATTCTAACTGTAGCTATTTATCTGATCACAGAGAATTCAGAGTCTGCTGGGTATATCCACAGCTGTTCTGAGAAAAGTGACAAGATTTTGGTCAGAAAATAATATATTACACTTCTTGAAAGCAGAGGTTTTAAAGGAAATGCTCTTGTGTTTTTAATTTTTTTTTTTTTAATTTGAAGTCTATATTGTAATTCTCAATGTGCTCTGTAGCACAGCATACTATAGACCTTGTGCACTTGAGACTGTCATTTGAAACACCCTTGGCTTTCTTTTGAAAACAGTAAACCAGTGAAAAAGTCCAGATTAGGAAGATGGTGTCCCAATAGACCTTGAGGGTACATTTGCACATCGCATTTTTAAGTTCAATTATTACAAAAATTTAATATACAGAAGTACCCAGAGTTTCCAGATTTTTTAACCTGAGATTTCTATAAGACATATTCCTCCCCCTGCACTTATTGCACGCTCATATTCCATGAGAATCTGTCCAGGTGCAGTTAGGCTTTGATGTGAGATACAATAAAGATGACATTTTAAGAACAGTGTGTACATAATTGTCTGACACATGGATGTATAGAAAAGGTCAAGGAACTTAGTGTTTTTATTCAGGGTATGGGAAACATTCTTCTGATGCATACTACATTGCTATAATATAGGATTTTTTGTTTTGTTTCGTTTTTGCTTTGCTAGTGTCTTCAGCCTCAAGCGTCCTGCATTATTATTCCATGTATTTACGTGTTTATGAGCTTGGTTCTTTATTCCTTGTGCGTCACCTCCCAGGCTTCCCTCATCCCCAAGTGGTTCTGTGGGGCTGCCCTGCCACAGAAGTGGGTCAGCCCAGCTCCAAGGGCTGCAGAGTGCTCGCATGGGGATCCACCTAGCAACACCACCACACTAATGCCACATTGGGAAATTTGCCCTACAGGAGTTTGTCTTGATTAAAGGCTTCGGTCTGTCTTTGCAACACAAACACAGGAGCCCCCATGCTGCTCTCTGAAATTTACAGCGTATTTTCTTTTTACTCAAGCATATTGAAGCAGAACAGAAGAAAGGATCAAAGGTACCGTAATGTTTCTATAAACA
This sequence comes from Sialia sialis, assembly GCA_009812075.1. NCBI lineage: Eukaryota > Metazoa > Chordata > Aves > Passeriformes > Turdidae > Sialia > Sialia sialis. The sequence goes on along the minus strand of VRYO01000116.1, from coordinate 2,748,197 downwards.
AGTACTACTTAGTTTGGTTTTTTTTATCTTGGGTTTATTTTTTTCCAAACAAATCTTCTAGGCACATTAGGCTCAGATTACATTTTATTGCCAAATCACCAGCTGGCAACAAAATCACATATGTCTGTGTAAATACAGTGGATGAGAAGCTGAACAGGAGATGGGGAGATGATTCAAGCAGTCATATTGGCTTCTACACCTTAAAATTTGACTGCTTTATCTGTCTGTTCAGCAATGTCCTGTACATACCCCACTTCAGCATGAAATACTAAAATCTCAGCTTGGGGTAATTTTGTCTGTGGTTTTCCTCTCTTCTAGTGAATTTACAGGAAAATAGATAATTCTCTGGGACTATAACTCAGAAATTCATTTTTTGTTTGCTCACCAAGTGATGACTAATCCACTCCCTGTTACTCAAATAGAGGTGTAACTCCTGTGATGACATTATTATGAAGCATTTTCACTTTGAGGGCCAGATGATCCTTTGAAGGTAATGCAATTTTGCAATTTGCCTGAGGGCTCTATTGCTGCCTTTTGGGTGCATTTGGATTCACTTGGCAATGAAGGCTCAGCATTGATTAATTTATCATTAAGGTCAGTGCTGCTATACAGCCCTTCTTTATTTGCAGTTAGGCATTGGCATGGTCACTTCAATTTGTGCATTCAGTTTCCTCATGTACCCCATAATTCCCAGGAAACAAAGGCCTGATTAGGCAAACATATAAAAAAGTTAGTAATCATCATTTTGCTTCTGAAAGCAGAACTAGAGCATCTTTTCGGACCTGGGGCATGATAAAGAGTTTTCCCCATGCAGTCATGAACTATTTTGGCTAAAATTGTTCTCCTTTTGGGTCCCAGGTGAAAGAGTCTCATCAAGGGAGGATGTTCCTTGACAGAGCTGGGTAACAGGACTCCCTTTGTCAGAACAGTGGCACAGAAACACTCAGCAGCTCTCAAGGATCTATTTGAAGGAGCAGTCTTGCCCTCAGTCAATAAACTCTAAAAGACCTTAATTAATGAGCAAGGAATGAGCTCCATTATCTGGGAGGTGGAGGACAGAAATTAAAGGGGTTAAAGAATAAATGGGGTTTGTTTCTGCTAAAACTTTTTAACCTTTGTGCTCTAACATCCTTCTCTTAGGAGGATCCCAACTGACTTCTGGAAGATCTCAGCCCGACTACAAGCTGTGTGTTTCTATCAAGGGCTCCTAGTCTGATCTATTTTTCCCAGTGTTTACCTTTAGTTAGTAATGCACCCTGGGGTGTAATGTGGGGGAGAGGGGCTCCAGTTTTGGAAATAACAGTGCTTGCCCACTAGCTGATGCTTTTCCCAAATTGGCCAGAATAGAGAATACTTCGTGCCCCATTCAGAATCATCTGCATGGAAAGATAAAACAGGAGTTAACAAGGGTCAGGTTTATGACAGGGAAAGAAGGCTGCTAATGACCATTATCTATGCCACAGGTTTAACTTCATTACTTTTGCATTAAGTTCTTAATGCCCAAAGCAATAAGCAAACTGAGTCCTGTTGAACTGTAGTAACCTAATCTTCTCTCCAAATGAAATAGAGGGGAAAGCAGAGTCATTTGGCATGGCCTTTATTTTGTCTTCTCTTTTCCCATCCCCCAGTCACATATTAGGCCTGTTGTGAGTTTCCCTTCCTTCTCACAGCCTTTTAATTTTATCTCTTTCCTTTCTTTCTGAGTTTTTCTGACTGTCCAAACTGGTGTTTGGTGCAGGATTTGATGAGAGGGTTTAGGCCATCCATAAGGTGGGTCTAGGGTTTGTCACAGGGAGAAGTCTCTCTTGATAATTTGTGAAGTACAGAATTATGCAAACTATGTCCAGAATAAGAAGCTTTTAATTCCCAGTTAAACTTGAGCTGGCCATGACATTGGGGGTCCCAGTGAGTCAGATCTAGGAGAGAACATTTGCTGGATGTTCTGAAGTGTCATCACACTTTTGCATCACAAGGACAGTATGACTATATCCCAGTGTGACTGGCTGGCACATACCAGCCTGGACCCCAAACATTAGTTCATGTTCTGCCCATTCTCCAGTTGCAAGCCCTGATGACAATGATGAAGTGTCCAAGGCCAGGCTGGATGGGGCTCTGAGCAACTTGGTCTAGTGTAAGGTGTCCCTTTCCACCACAGGGGGCTGGAACTGGATGATATTTAAGGTCTCTTCCAATCCAAGCCATTCTATGATTCCATGATTTATGGCTCTGAAGTTGCACCACCAAATGTGTGAACAGTTTAGGCCTGGTGAGCAAAGAACAAATACCAACAGAGAATTAAATGTTATTCGTGATTTAGAATGAGATCAGCATTTCCGTCATTTCAGTTAATTTCCTACTCACCCTCAAATTTGACAAATAGAAAATAATGAATTTCCCTTTTCTGATGTGACCTGCAGACTCTTACTCTGCAGCTAGGAAAGGAAATGCACTGAACAAGAAGAGGGAGCAAAACTGGATTTCCTAGTATGTGAGATTCCCAAGCCAAGAGCCTCAGCTTTTGGCAGAGGGTGAAATCAACCGTTCATCTTTTTAGGGGTCCTCAGCAGAACAAGAGGGAGCAAACCAGGGCTGGCAGGTAACTGGTGCATCTGTCCAGTGTGCAGGGAATATATTACTGCTCCTAGAAAAAGGATCCCAAAGTGACAGGTGCCTGAGAAACATGCTGAAGAAAATAAATATATAAACTATGGAGAGTTGAGCAATGGATGTGAACACCTATGTAGAAACTCTATCAGGAGCACAAGGTGATATCTTACACTAATCCAGAATTATATGATAACCTCCGTATGAGAACCTTGCACTCTGAGAAATAAGTGCTGAAAGCTGAACATTTATCTTATGAGTTGCTCCCTGTTTAGAACAATCAGGGTTGCCAGATACTTGGGACTCTAAGAAAATTGTCCCTGTGTAATGATGTTTCCCTGCCATGCAGTACGAAAGGGTTTCCTTTCCTTGTCCCTTTCTGTCTTGGAAAGGACATATCAATGTGCTTTTTCTGTAGCCAGGCAGCTGTGGCTACAGCAAGGTCCATGGCATTACAGCTAGGCTTGATATATCAGTCTGACAGCCATAATCTGTTTTAAGAAGTGGTATCTCCTTTCCTCAGACCTGTCTGCTTCCCAGATGCTTGAGTTGACTCTACAGCTGCTTTTTTTTTGGCTTTTACTGGGTACAGGTTCTCCTTTAAATCAAAAGATTTCTCGCTATTCTCCCAAATGAGGTATTCCCTGTTATTTTAAAATTACAGTCAAGCTACAAGGCGTGTCAATTCAAGCTACTGCGAATGGCAGAGGCAGGAAGGAGGGAATGGTGGATACCTCAGTTATGTGTAAATGGGAGCAAATGAAATGGTCTCTGTTGTGTCTTTGATACTGGCTTACAAAGCTTTGATGGGAGGGAAGGGAATGCACTTCATCCCTGCACTGGGATATCAAACTCCAATGTCTCCCACTTGGATAAATTTCTGGCCTCTCCTGCTTCTCATTTTCTTTGTGTTTTTCTGATTTTAGTCTCCTTTTAGACATGGGGAACAACTTTGGTGGATGCCAAATTGTGCATTTACTCACTAAACGCCTATTTTTTGAACAAACAAGCTGCCATAACTCTGAAGTTCAGGGTGAAGAGGGCTTAGGGAGAAGCAAAACTATTTTCTAGGCACTCAGAACAGATCAGGAGCCCCTGTGCAGTGAACTATATCTGAACCAACACAGCCCACAAAATTAAATCTTGTTCCGCTTAAGCATTTAATTACTGCAGATGTTCAGGAGATACTCTGAGATGCATCACCTACTGGGGCCTTTTGGACAGATGCTGTTTGCTTCGACACTCCATCTGTCACTTTAAAATAATCCCTGAAGCTTCAGCTGGCACAACCCTGCAGGCCTGGCATCAAGGCATGGCATGGAAGAGGTTAAAAATGAGGCCAAGGTCATGGCATCCAAGCGTGGTAGAAGGTCATGGATGAGGATTCCCAGCTCTTGCTCTCCATAATTTTCAGCAGAGAGCACTGTCTCTGCAGCATCACACAAGGACTTGGGTGTTACTTTCTGGAGGAATGTCTTAGTTTGGAGGACAGGTGTCTGCAAAGAAAGGCAGGAGCCTCTCTTAGAAATATAGAATGTAAACCCCCTCCCTCCAAATT